>JAHDVE020007889.1:0-30998 GCA_022606495.2 Halesus radiatus | reverse complement strand
TTGGATTTGTATTTGGATTTGGATTTGTATTTCTTTCTGCTACGAATGATAGAAATAATTGAATACTATTTTTGCAATAAAAAAACTATTTTATTGCTCTATCTATATTTAAGTGGTTGAAGACAATAACTTACATGAGTATATTATCATGTAATTCTACAATAATTTAATTACAGAACCAAATAAAAAAATAACTACAAATTTAAATAACTTCATAAGGAAATACTGAAAATTTTTATTTAATATATTAACCAAATCATCTCTTTTTATAGTAGCTGATTTCAGAGCTGATAATATATTATTTGAATCAATTGCAAATGCAATACAGTAAAGAGTTTAGTGATAACAATATAAACATCAATATTTAACAAAACATTTTGATTATTCTTTTATAATTATAGAATGCCTATCCAAAATGTCTTAATTTAATATAATTGTTACATTTCCACGATAATAATCATCAATTTTTCAGAGTCCAATAAACAAAAAATAAAACCTCATAATATTATTATTTTTAAAAAATATGTCTTTAGAAACTATTTTTTTTTATAGCTTATAAAAACACAGAAATAATTATTGTTTATCTATGTATTAATAAAACCCCCCCCAACATTATCAATCTAATTTCCAATAATTATAATTCTTAACACAAGTTAGCCTTCATTCTTAGTTGTTTATCGAAATCATTGTTTAAAATTGCATAAAATATAAAAGAAAACTATTTCATTTTTTTTGTCACAAAATAATAAGAGCCGTTTTCACTACTTTGCTTGAATAGTCTTTGCCATTAGATAAAACTAATATTGATAACGTATTTTTTAGTCTAAACTCCACGGGAAGGATCGAATCGTTGGCAAAGAATATCAAGGTTGAAAGGAACTCTCGTTCTTTTGTTTCATTTAAAAGGTGAAATAGCCATGTCTTTCCATCAGGTCAGTACGCCCAAGATTGAGGCGAAAATACTGACTGAGCCGTTGGGTACATGGGGTAAATGACTTGAGAAAATAGCATCGGTTTCATAGTTGTTTAGAAGCATTGGGGCTGAGGTTGAGGGGTCATATGTTCGCGTATGGTTTTTTCAGCAAAATCTATGGCCCTGGCCTGATACAAGCCATTAACATCCAATGGGGTGCTGGAGCCTTAGAAGAGATTTTATATTCGACTGAAGCATCTGACTCGAAAATTTCCCTTTGGATCGATCTCGCAAACCACATGTGTGTTCACAAGCCTCACTCTTTTTGATCTCTTACGATGGCGGGTGGCTCGATACTCTCTTTTGATCCTTTTGGACGTGTTTGGACGAGATTTAGGGTTCATAGTCGGCTTACTGGATGATATTGGTTCCTCTATTAAGAGTTCTGATTAACTTGATGACATTTTTAAACAAATATATCAAACAAATAATATATTTTAAATTTTATATATGGAGATATAGATATTTTATTAATTGATTTATAAAATATTAGAGATTAATATATATTTAAAAAAAAATACTTAATTAATTTCATTATATTACATTTAATTAAATTCTGAAACAATAAAAATACTAAAACACACACATAACAATGAAGAATTAATAAAAAAAAATACTATAATTATTATTATTTCATTATTTATAATTTAATTTATTTTTTGTTAGTTCAAGTAGAAATCTTGCTCACGAGTCCTTACTATTTTTTTATATGTTGTTATATTCATCAAAAGATATTTTGATGAATATTATTCGAATTTTTTAGCAATTATGAATATTATATTTTTTTTGTTTATTGTTACATCTTTGCGAGGCCGACCATCTTTTTGAAATATAATACCCAGGGCTAAAGCTGCAGTAGGTTTCGCTTTTTTATGAGCTAGATTATTTTTTCCCATATATTAAAAAATCCATAAAAGATTATGCATAGATAAATACCTTCTCAAATAAATTAGTATATTTCAGAGATAGAGTCATTTTAAAAAATATATCATAATTTTCTGATAACAAATAGGAAAAATTGTTAAAAACTACATTTTTTGTTACTTTCATTCTATTTTTTTGATATTTTAAACAATTATTGAAATGGTTAAACCAACCACTAATTACATGTTTTTTTAAAATAAAAAATTAATGTTATTGAAACAAAAGAGGCGGAAACCATTAAAAAAACAATTTCAAAAAACAAATTCCTTAACTCTCTAAGAGCAGTACATTGTCCTCACATTGTATTACTAAAATGTTATTGTTGAAGAAATATTTTTTTATCAAAGTTCTATTATCACATCATATATAAAAAAATATATCAGTATTGCAAAGAAATGTATGTCTAAAGCAATTAACCTAGTTTACTATTGTTTGTTTATAGAACATATAGGACAGAATGTAATTTTTTCTCCCCATTTCAATTTGATAGAATTTTAATAGGGAAAATTGTAGGTTGAGATTTTTTATGATTATTCATCAGAAAACTGAAAAACTCTATAATTTATTGACAAAAAAATGAATGTATAGCAATGACATATATTATTAAAATTATAATTGTGATGATTAAAAATGAAAACGAAAACCAAACCTAAGTGAGTGCTTTTTGCTAAAGAGAAATATAATATAAAATATATTTACTTCTAGTAAATTATAATAATATATTTAAATATTTTTAAAATATATTAGTAATAACTTTGTTTCCTTGAATAATATACATAAATACTTATTATAAATATTTAAAATGCTAAGGATATTGGCAACTACATTCAAAAGAGTATCAACCCACTCTATTATCTCTCCTGTACTATTCAGGTTCTCTGAAGGCAAAGATCCCAAAGGTAAAATCAATATTAGCAAATATATATCTATATCTATACATTTTTCGAAGTATTCATCAGGGTTCAAGAACTTTCAAAGAACGAAAGGGACGAAGTCATCGAAACCCGAGGCTCCCACTCCTCATAAACAGCAATAAAAAACAGCCACAACACCAGAACCTAAAAAATAAGAGGAAAATCTTAACAGCAATAATAATAATAATAACGAGCCAGCCCCTGAGCCCAAACAATAAAAGAAAGTGGAATAAGAAGCTATGCAATCCAAGCCATAGTAAAAGCAATCCCAAGAAGACCCTCTCAAAAAGCTAGAATAGGAATTCAGCAAATGGAACGAGCGGATGAAGAAAAATCAAAGAGGGCCTGAAGATGAGGGAAGGGAGGGCAGCAAGCAGAGTGACGATAAGAAAGGAAAAAATCAATAATAGGAGTCATGGAAAAAATAGGCCAAAGGAGTTTGGGAGAGGGTAAAGTTGTATTGGAAAGGTTGGCAACCCAAGCCGTACCACTTCTTACTCTTGGGATTAATTCTATACCAGATTCCCAGAACCCAGACTTCGAGCTGGAGCGAATTTAGTCGATCCTTAATTGATAAGCAGGTGATTGACGTCACAATTGTCACGGTGCATGCAGAGAAGTATAAATACAAAGTCGTTAGTTATCGCACCAAAGACAGCTCTGACAAAAAGAAGTTCCATATCCAAGACACCAAGGAAATTCTAGATCTCTTGAGCGAGCACCAGGAAGTTCCCTTTTACTATGAAGACAAATCGGAGCTTCTATCCATGTTGGCTGAGTACTCAAGGGTTGCTTCATCTGTGATGATGGTTATTGTACTCGCTGTTTACTTGCGGACCAACTCTCTTATGAATAAAGCAGGTCCAAAGGGTGGGCTGAGTGGCTTCAATGACCCTACCAAGAAGAGATTTGAGATGGTAAAACACACCAATACCAAATTCAAAGATGTGGCAGGGTTACAGCAGTCCAAATACGAAGTTGAGGAATTTGTTGACTTTTTAAAGCATCCTGATAGATACAAGGCATTAGGAGCTCGAATTCCCAAGGGAGCATTATTGACGGGACCTCCTGGAACAGGTAAGACAATGTTGGCTAAGGCATGCGCAGGAGAAGCTGGAGTCCCATTTTTCTTTGTATCGGGAAGTGACTTTGTAGAAATGTATGTGGGGGTCGGCGCCTCTAGAGTCCGGGAGCTGTTTAAACAAGCCAAAGCAATGTCTCCATCAATCATCTTCATCGATGAGATAGATGCAATCGGTCGAAAGCGTCAGAACAGCATGGTCTCTAATGATGAGAAAGACAGCACCCTCAATCAGCTGCTCGTGGAGATGGACGGCTTCGGAACAGACTCAAGGGTGATCATCTTGGCTGCCACTAACCGAAAAGAGCTCCTCGACGACGCACTAACCAGACCAGGAAGATTTGATAGGATTGTCGAAATTAGCCTTCCAGATCTCGAAGGAAGGAGGGAAATATTCAGGGTACATCTGGCTCCGATTAAACTTTCGCCTGCTCGAACTTTGGAACAGTTTGCTAGCCGACTGGCCACACTTACTCCGGGGTTTAGTGGGGCGGAAATTGCAAATCTTTGCAACTAATCAGCAATATTGGCTGCTCGAAAAAACAAGACTTTTGTTGAACCTGAAGACTTTGAAGCTTCTAGTGATAGGATTCTTGGAGGAGTTTAACGAAAATCAGGAATGACAAAGTAAGAGCGCAGGGTCGTTGCAGTTCACGAAAGCGGGCATGCGGTTGTTTCTTGGTTTCTTGAAGGAGCCCATCCACTCTTAAAGGTGACAATCGTTCCCAGATCAAAGGGTGCACTAGGATTTGCACAATATCTCCCTTCTGAAAATAGACTATAAAAGCAACAGGAGCTGATGGACAGGATATGTTTTATTTTGGGTGGAAGGTGTGCAGAGGAACATTTCTTTGGCCGAATCACAACTGGTGCATATGATGACTTGCAGAAGGTCCACCAAATCGCGGAAGCCATGATCACCAAATTCGGAATGTCTGAGAAACTGCGAAACGTCACATTCGAATCAACAGAGTATCTTAAGTCATATTCGGACGATACAGCACATGAAATCGATAAGGAGATTAAAAAGATAGTCGAAGCATGCACTTAGAAGACTATGGCGATGATCAAGCAGCATGCTGATCTAATAAAAATATTGTCATAATAGTTATTATAAAAAGAGACTTTGGATAGTCGATAGATTCGTAGGATTCTCGGAAAGAGACCGTTTGAAGATCATCCATCATATGCTGCATACCTTGACGAGGCTCAAGACGCCATGGCAGCCTAGATTCCAAAAGTAGAGGATAAAGCTGAACCAGTATTATCTCAGGTGATATAAAAACCCCATGAATCGATTTGATTGTATTTTGCCAGTTTGTAAACCCATTTATCTTGTAAAATGATCTATAATTAACTTAAAATAAGTTATTGTCTCAATAATGTATGTAAATTTAATTTTTAATAGATATGTATATCCGTATATATTAAAATGGTTTGACATTAGTAGTCAAAACAAATTCAACCAATTTTCCATTAAAAAGAATCAGACCCGCTTAACCTCGGATGTTTTTAAGGAATTCTTTTAAACTTAGCCTGTCTCTCGCGCCAATTTCACTTCAATGAACTCTTCATAGTTCTTATAGTAATTATTAAAGTTTTGCTTCAAACTGAAGAGACCTTTCTTGATGGATGACAACTTCGTAACCAGTAGCCCGTATGGCCTTATATGTTATGGTTTTCTCACTACCCAGTACACGGGCCTCTCGCCACAGATGTACACTTTCGTGGGCTTGACTCGGCACATGAAAGCAATTAAGTATTGCTCCGGGTCCTATGGGCTAATAGAAAATGGCCCAGCATAGCCATGAGTGTAGCAAACCGTCGTGGGGAAGGGAGAACCGTAAACTCCTTTTCCGACATTCTCCTTGTTTGTTTTGAAGCTGATAGAAGTTGTGCTTGTGGCAGTCAAACAGGAGTATTCCTCTTCTGCAAGATAGCTTTCTAAAGGCTAACCATGAGATTTGAGCATGCTCTTGATGCCACTACTTATGAGAGGCTTCGTAAACTAGTGGACCTGGTTGTCTCCAGGAAGTAAGCCATTCTAAACTATGAGCTGGGTGAGTACCGAACTTTTATTAGTTTCTTTTTGTTATATTTATTTATCAGGCCTTTGAACTCCGTGATACATGATTGCCCATTGTCCTTCGGGATAGTCGGGGTCCATGCCGATCCATTTTTCGTTTCCATCCAGTTGATGGTATTTCTGAACTTTGAGACCGTAGCGAGTCCAACCTATGGGAGGATAATATGGCAGATTTCCCCTTTTTTGGACTTCACCCGTCCCCTCCTCATATTCAAAAAATCCTTCTTCAGTAAAATCGCTTGGGCATAATGCTAGCTTGTTGAAGATAACACCGATATTTGTTATCCTTGAAAAAGAAAGGTTCTATCTTTTTGCTTGTACGACCGGAAATCTGCATTTTGCTTAGTGTTAAGTTATTGAGTCAATGATGATTGCACCCGGTCCGACACCACAAATATCCCCTATTTTTTGTTTTAATGCCAACGTGACTAGCATTCGGGAGGCTTCATTTATGAGAGTCTGATGAAATTCGCATTCCATCTCTTTCCAATCTCCTTTTTCGATCTTATACACTCCATTTCTGTATTCAGATCCAAAGTTGGTAGTCAAAATTAGCATGGAATAGACTGTTGCTGGACTTGGCTTTTACTGGTAGAACACATCCACTTTTTAGTCTATATCTTGGCCAAACCTTTGCTGAATCGATTTCCCCAAAAGAAACGCGGGATTAAGTTGTTAATGGCTTGTGATTTGCTGAGCAAATTTTTTAATGAGAGTCTCTGACTATTTTTTGTCGATTTTCTCGATGATCCTTTCATAGCTTTGGAAGACAATTTTCTTTGCCAGTTCCGGTGTGCACTCTTTGATCACGTGATTCAGGTTCTGGTCTAGATGCTTCTCGTCAGCTTAAATAAACTGCTGTTTAGTTTAGTTCTTGGAGGATTGGAACTATATTTTTTCCTCGAGATAGATCTTATTATCTTCTATTTTAACAACTTCTTTTAGGTAGGCTTTCTCGTTTTGTGACTAGCTTCCCGATTTTATCATTTCCCCTACCAACTCGAAGTTTAGCTGAATCTATTTCTTTCTCTCTTTTGCTTGAATCACGACTTCTTAGAACTTGTTTTCGAATATATACTCTCTGATCTTCTTCTGGAGATCGACTGTTTCGGCTGCCCTCAATTCATTTTAGCTGTTTTGTCCTCGATAGGGAATTTGGCAGTCGTACATTTGGATATAATCGGAGAGTGTTTCTTGCAATGTTTTGAGTTAATGGACCATCTCTTCCTCGATAATAGTGTCGCCATTCATGACTTTGAGTAGGTAGCGCATCGTCTATGGTGGCGGTGGCGAGTGCTATTTTAAGCTTTGTAACTTTGTTGCGATCTAGTCCCAATGCTTCATGTAAATAATTAATGGTATGCTAATATAAATTAAATTTAGATATTTATTATTGTAAAAAATGTGGGTATATGGGATTGATGATTTAAATAAAAAATGATACTTTTGATGGTATTTTATGTAATTTGTTTTAAGTATACCATTTTATTATAAATGTATTTATAAATAATGTTTATAAAAACATACTAAAAAAGTCTAACAGATCAATAGATATGTTTTTATAACTGCAGATAGATTATTTATCCTTACACAATAAGTGTTAACAAAAAAAACTATTGTTATTTGAATTAATTATTTTTTGGTTCAATCACTGGAGTAAGTATTTAAGAAATTGTTTCTTTTTATCTTCCATTGTCAAGTTGTTTTTGCTGCAGATCAGTTTGAGTTAGTCTGCCATCTTTGTATGTTGAGCTTGGGGTTCGCTGAACTAAAAATTATATTTAAAATTAAATAAAGATAATTAACACATATTTAGATTGTATTGTATTAATTTTTGCTTTAATTTATTAATATTACTCTGAGACTCGTATTTTCATAATTTTGATACAATTTATTCTTGGATTTTTAGACGCAACCCATCACCTTCACGTAAAATTACTCGATGTTAGCCTTGAACAACTCGTGAGCAGAAGGATTGAAGCTGTCCAGGACTTACAACTTCTTCACATCATAAAATATGCTTTTAACTTTTTCGAAGACTTGAAAGAGAAGATTTTCAGTGCCGTAGTTCCATTTATTATTTAATAATTTCTGTCGATTGGAAAAGTGCACAATGTTTTTATAATGGTTGTATTTTTGTATTATTGTACTTCGATATCCAAAGCTCCTGTTTCTGGATGAACCATCGGATGGAAAACTTCAGAGAGGAATGTCACCTTGGGTGGGTGTTCTGGGAATTATTGGTAATCCACCTTGAATTTGAATCGACCTTCTCTGTAGAGACCATTCCGTACAAATACAACACCATGCCAAACTAGTCCATACAATGGGTGCAATGTTTATTTTAATTAAGATTATGATGGTTATTTTTTACGATCTATGTTATCCAGTTGTGGGACTAAGTATATTCCATATTGGGCTGTATAGAGCAAGAGGAGTTTACTGAAAATAACAATATCAAATGTAGGGTAAAGATCTATAGGTTGTGGGATACTATTCGAAGAGCAGAATCTCTCGTTTGGATTCTGGCTTTTTAAACTGTTCCTCGATGTTTTTTTGGACTACAAACAAATTCATTATTCTTTAATCTGATATATAATATTTAAATCTAGCTTTATATATTTTGAATAAAAAACAAATACTGATTATAATTATGACTTTTGAAGAAGCAGCCATATAATATGATGCAGAATATCAGCCATATTTTTTTTAAACATATTGTGTTTGTTTTGAATTTACTAACATGTACTGAATGGAAAAATAGAAAAGTCAAAATGATATATAATATGTACATGTATATTCATTCAATAATAGGAACATCAACCAGGAAATGAGTATATCCTAATTATTATTCAAAACTTTAAGTCAGTCTGCAAATAACTAGCACTAGCTAATGTTTTTTATACTTTGTGTTGAATATTTCCTCTGAATTCGTTTTTAAAAATGGAATATGGGCTGATATCCTTCTTCAATTTTTTTGTTTAAAATGTTATATCACCAATGTAACAAAGTTTGTAATAAAGTTACCAAGGAGTAGGAATAAATAAAGTATATGTTTGGATTATAATTTATCAAGATCTTTCTCGAACTCGCAGATTGAGGATTGATGCTCAATTCTTGCATTGAACAATAGTATGTCAATTAATGAAAAATATAATACCATCAAAGGTTCGATAGATAGATATATTATATATTAATGATTTGTATGAACCATTCTGAATGGCCAAGTGAATGTGAGAGATGGAGAGTGTTTCAGAGAAGCAGAATTATTTTACCATATTGAAATGGTCCGCACAATTTGTGTCATCATTGTATTTTTCCACTCTTCAACAAAAATACTTTTTTATCGACTATTTTTGCTGATCTATTCAAGTTTATAATTATTTATTTATTTATTAAATATTATTATAACAATCATCAACAATCATGCTTTATAAACATACAATAATTCAAAAAAAATCAACGATGTCTTAATCTCAAATATTGTTTTCTATATTTATCAGTTATATCTGTAAAATAAGAAAGGTTTATTTAAGCATGATGTTTGTTTTTCTTATGCCTAGATTTTTATCAAACTACAAAGCTCGAAAGATCATGATCGGGAGTTTGGAATATTATATTATTTTCAAATTATCAATTCAGATGATTCTAAAAAAAGAAATGATGAAATACATCCATCCATTCTTTTAACAATATACGTAGTTTTTTCTCATTCTTCTTTCTTCACATATTATACGAGAAGGATATCCCAAATTTACAGTTAATGTATAACAAATTTTAAGAAAATAAAGGAAATAGAGATACTTCTTGATATATTTACTTCATTATATACATATTTTCCAGTTTTTTTGTTTCTATGTATATATAGAAATTCTATAGCAACTATACATTTGTTAGTTAAAATCCGAATAGAACAATAATCCCTCTAACATTTATTCATTATTAACAACATACGTATATAATATATATTTATTTAATTTATATCAAATTTTCCATAAACAGAATAAAATAATCTTAGAAATGCACGCATCAAACTGCCAAGTCCAGCCCAGGTCCAAAAGCATAAATCTCATCACATATGCTAAACAATGCCCCTCCAATTCCACTGCCAAAGGTTGTTGCCACAAACAACCCCTCAATAAGTCTCTCAGCAAGAATGCCAGACCCTCCTCCACCTTAGCTATGAGTTCATTAGCAATCAATCTCCACTCACAGAAAACCAACCAAAACCTCGATAAATCGCTGTCACTTACGAAGCTTGGGACAACCTGCCCGGATCAAACCATCAAAGAGGTGAAGCCAACCTCGCCAAGTTACGACAACCTCTTTGATGAGAATCTGAAAAAAATTGTGGAGCAGAATGCCCAGTACTACATAGATAAAACAAAGGTATGTTGTTCGGTGAAGCCCAGCAAGTACAAATTGGAACTGCCTTCGAAGACTGGCCATTCCATTTACAAACACTAATATAACAAAAAACCAATGACTCGCCCCGCCACATCGCTCAGGCCTGCATAGTCATACAAGGCGAACTACCCCTTTACTGACACCACCAACTACAACTCCAACTTCGTGCCTCACCAACTAGCCCCAAAGCCACAGAAGTAGGCGGAACAGTTCGTAGAAGACAATGCGCCTAGGTTTATGCAGACCCACAACCAAGGGCAATTTATGAATTGGGGAGGGCGCAGCAACAACTTCAAGATCTATCCTCCACAAAACTACCTCTTAGGAGGCGGGTCTTTCGAAGGTAGAACAGTGTACAATTCATAATTCGTACCCAAGAGTGTCCAACAATCTGGTCCTATTACCAAATAGTCAAAGTAAATACAAAATTAAAAAATCTATATTTATTTTATTTTATATTAATTCCTAGTTACCAACTCTTCCCCAATATGAATATTCCGAAGACTTCCAACTACCAGTCCGAATTCACGAAGAAGCCTGCCTCGTTGGAAAAGAGCTATAAACCTCAACATAGTTACAACCCCGAGCCAGGCTTTCCTGATTCGTACAACAGTGAGTACCAGAAGATGTACGACCCAAAGGAACACGATCATTGCCATTACAAAAAACAATTAACCTTGGAATAGTTAAAAAATCTTATTGTTAGGCTCTGAAAAAACTATTTTTTTACTGATATTATATGTTAAATCTTAATATTTGGATTTATGGCTACCTAAAGAATATAGAAATAACATTAGGAAAATTGTTGGGTTTAGATATTTTTTGCTTCAATGATGTTGTTAATGTTATTCAGAGTCAATTTCAGCTGTCGAACAGGGGATTAGTCCCATTGATATTAAACAAAAAACAAACATTTTGAAATTCAATATTTGACGTAACATTTATTTTATGTGAACTTAGATTAATCTGAATACTGGTTTTTTACTAATATATATATTATCAATGTAAATATGCATAATATTTTTATAAAAATACAAAATTAAAAGGAAGAAGGACTACTAAATACTTGAGCTGTGATAAAAAATCACACTTTTTTAATACTCAGAAATTGTGAATAATAATAAAAAATAAATATAATTAATATAAGATATTATCTCCACAACTACAATTCAATAAATCTCAGAGACAAATAAAATTATGTAAAGATAAACAATTCCTGAACTTGACGATTAATATATCGAATCGGATTCCCTACTTGGTCTCGACCCATTTCCACCGGTTGCTAATCCCCCACAACAACAAAGATTAGTCACCATTTTCAACGATGACAGAATCCTGCCTTATACTAATTTTATAGCTCGCCATGGACGTTATGGTGCCATTCTGCGAAGCGAGGCCCTGAAACTAAAACACTTCGTAGTGGATCTCAGCAGGGAAGATAACAATGTAGTCAAAGATGTTTACAGCTTTATCTACCCACCCTTTCGCGAGGCCAATGCGGCTGAGCCTGTGGTAAATGAGAAAACCAATAAAGTGCCCGAATGCATTGAAGGAGCGGACGGAATCTACTGTCTCAGGGCAGTCATCGACAACCTGCCGTAACATTAAGACGAGATTGCACACGCTGCTAACAAGCACGGAGCATTGGAAAGGATTGGGCTCTACAGCGTGGCGATGATGTTGCATGTCCATGTATTACGAGAAATGTCGAGCGCGGATCTCGATAAAATTCATATGGTCCATTTTATCAAACAACCCACAGAGTATTCTACGGACTTTTGGTACTGGACCCGATTTGCAAAAAATACTGGTCCGAACCAACCCAAGTTGAAGCCCAAGTCTCTGTTCTATGCCCAGCACTTAAGAAATCATAAAGAAAAACTGATCGATAGTATGATGTGGTATTATTCCAAGGGAATAAGGTTTGTCAAGTGCGATTACAAAGACGTATATCAGTTAGGTAGCAATTACGTGTTCACTTGCTTTCAACATATGCGATTCTTCCGGGATACTCCTATGAACACTGATGAAGCAGAAAAGGAGGCGACTAGGCTTGTGGAAGACTTCATCATAGCGCACGAGAAAGAGACGGATAACAAAAAAAGAACTGGAGACCCTCCTTCAGAAGAAGTATCGGCGCCGCATCACGGTTCGGGAAGCATTAATACCGTCATAAATGCAGCGAATCTGCCCAGAAACGATGACCCTACTGAATTTTGAAAAATATTTTCTCAAATATATTTTAACAACTGAGGATTAGGATTTCAGTGTTATTTATATCTATCGATCTGGATATTTTATATACAAATTAAGATATTGAATCAGTGTATACATTAACACGAAGTATCTTGGTTTCAAATGACCAAAACCTAGTCAATACATTTTGGTGTTTTCCAGTTCAACTATTCCCAAATATTGACTTACTCATTCAAAAAAAATATAATATATACAAATCAAAATTCGATAATATTGAAGAAAAAAAATTCAACTTTATAATCAATACTCTTTATATACTTTATAATACAACTAATTACTATTACTATTTTAATAACCATCATCCAAGATGAGCGGAGGCGAAGACTTCAGATAAAAATTTAAAAGGGCATACTTCCTTTCCAAATAAGACCCGACGTACCGCTCGGTCGAAGTCATCAAGGACCAGAAGATGACGAACGGCATGACCTATGTACTGCACCTCGAGGATCATACCATCGGAGACCTGCTGCGAATATACCTCCTCAAGAAGAAAGAGGTGAGGTTCGCGGGGTATCGTATGCCCCATCCACTCGTCGACAAGGTGGAGATCAAGGTCCAGACCTCGACGGACAAAACCAATACGATCGTCAAATAAACTCTGACTGGCCTTTCTAAGGAACTCTAAGATTTGGAAAAAGAATTTGATCAAAAGATGGTCCAACAAACTCAATCATGGTGATCATAAATCGAGAGAAATAGATTGCTCATATTATTATGAGGAGAACGGCGAAAACAATAAAATGATTTTTGTTTTTTGATAATTTGGCAGTCGATTCCGAAATTACTTGTATCTAAAAGTGATTTTTTTAAATGAGAAATATTTTGGATTAATTTAATTATTTGAAAAAATATAAATACATATTTATATTTAATCATGCTTGACTACAATGCACTATCTATTTAATTGATAGATTTGCAAAATAGTAAGTCATAATTCCTTCAAGAACCAATAGAAGTGATTATCAATGGGGTGTAACTCCTTTTATGAAAGTATTAAACCTTTTCTGGAGACTTACAAAAATATATACTCTACATCTTTCCAATTCTATATTATTTCAGCAACCATTAGATTATGCTTAAGTAAATAG
This sequence comes from Halesus radiatus, assembly GCA_022606495.2. NCBI lineage: Eukaryota > Metazoa > Arthropoda > Insecta > Trichoptera > Limnephilidae > Halesus > Halesus radiatus. The sequence goes on along the minus strand of JAHDVE020007889.1, from coordinate 17,269 downwards.
TTTTTTTTAGATATCCAATGTATTTTCTTAGCACTCTCTGTTTTGGATTATATTGTCGATACCTCGAATGATATATTAAATATTCAATAACTAATTCAACCAGTCATAAAAAACAGCCAATATTTCGATTATTTATTAATAAAAATAATCTAAAAAAATAATGAGGCACAGCCACTTGTTTTTGCGGATTCAAGCAGCATACAATGTAAAAAGGGTGAATAAGAGATATGTATATTAAAAAATCTGCGAATTTAAATGGTGGTGATTAAAAAAAGACAATCTGTTCATGTTTTTCTACAATTATATCTGTAAATTTAGATAAAATAATATAAATACAATATTAATAAAATATATCTAGAATATATCTAGTAGATATCGGGATATTTTTTTAAAAAATATTATGGGCAGTAAATAGATGGAGCTGGAATAGAAATGTGATTACTTATTAGATAAATAAAAATAATTTATATAGTTTATTGGAGGAGGGGCGTTTATATTTATTCAGTAGCAAATTATTATTATTCTCTAATTATCATTATTTTTAGCTTTTTTCACCTTTTTTATGGTTCTTTCATCCAAATCTCCCCTTGAGGAAGGCTGCTGCGTAATCTGTGGAAATACAAGTTGTGCTGACTCATATGATCATTAACGAGTGCCGCTCGCCAAGCTCCAGTCCCTCCTCCAAAAAAATCGAGTCCAGCATCATCCTTCAGCTGTCAGCGACCTTTGTCTCCGTGTCTCGAATCACTACTCGTTCCTCCGAAAACGCGTTGTCGCCCTCCTCGAACAAGACGAGATGAAAGTATTGCAGATGTTGCATCGCCTCGATTTTGTGTTTCTGGAGGACAAGAGACTGCCGATGGACCTGATTTCTGAGATTTCATGTGGAAACTATAGCAACCTCCCCTCAAAACGATTGATCACCATAATTAACGAACTTAACGAGATGGAAGCTAGAAGTCCTGTTTTCTATCAGCAGTCAGTGATCGAATCTATGGTTGATAAATATTTGGAGAGTGATAAATGCGACAAGATCATTTAGGCTTTTAAATAGGTAAGAAAAATAAATTTATTTTTTTAAAAAGTTCACATCGATGATAGCCATTATTTTTTTTACTATTACTGGTTTTTACTTCGAATAATTTATTTACTATTCATGTTTATTTTTTTTTATAAATTATACATAGATGGCATTGTTTCCTCTACTTCAAGATTAAAAAAATCGACACAAAGATCTCAAACGCAAGATCAGCATACGAAATATCGACAACCCCGAATAGTTTGAGAAAGTCGAGGCTTGCAGTGTGGTCGTCAAGGGAGTCACCTACCCGCCGACAACTCGGGAGCTTCTATTGAACAACCGCGGAATCGATGACAAGGACATGCTTTCCGGGATCGCCGCTCTCGCCTCTCTGAACAATCTCACCAAGCTGGAACTCCGCAACAACAAGATTACAGCACTTTCCTGCCAGATTGTGGCGATGAACCTCCAGAAGCTAATTAAACTAGACCTCAGAGGAAACAAGGTCGGGGACAGAGGAGCACTGTCCGTTTCCCGCAATCTGACAAAGTTGCAGGAGCTATACCTTTGTGAGACGGAACTTTCAGACTCAGGGCTACAGTATCTGATGGAGTTGCGAGGACTGACTTTATTGTGGGTGTAAAATAACAAAATAACCTTCAAAGGCGCTGAGTTGCTATGCGGACTTGAAAAGCTGAAGGCATTAGGGCTCCAAGGAAACAATCTGAGTGAATTCTAGATTTTTGAAGTGAAGAAACTTTATACTCGTGGCTATCTAAACATTTGATACCCATATACATTAATACATATATATATACATTTCGAGTTTCTAAAATATTAATACAATATTTAAATAATAAATGTCGGAATTATATTTTTTTATATCTGATCACATAAATAGATATTTTTTATTCCAACTAACTATTCCAAAATTTAAATAATAGTATATTTAATTATTATTTTATTTTTTGTTTATTTGCAATATATAGATAGTAAATATCTGTTGATTATATTTAATTATATTTAATTATATTTCATTATCTCTCTCTCAAATAAAATTGCCTTTTTTTATTTCATTCGCAACACTGATACTATTTTAGTTTTTAAAAAACAAACCAATCGAAATTCACAAACTAATTAGAATATACTTATTGTTAAAAATATAGATATATGTATTGATTATATTGTACAGCCTATATATATATACATTAAATATACATTAAATATCGGGCCTATTATTACCTCTCTCGTTTTTGTTGCATTCAGAATATAATATTTATTTTTCATCAGTAACTATTTTTTTGTTTTCCTCGTTAACCTATTTATTAAAAATCTATGTGTATTATATTTATTAAAAAAGGTTATGATACAAAAAAAACAAAGAAAGAATGATTTACTTTTTCATCCTTTGACCAAGCTTAGCCTCGATATTCATCCATTTCGTGCGTTTGCATATACACACACTCTCCTCAAGTTCTCTATTTCTCAGCCCATTTCAGGCATTTGCTGTCTGTCCCAATCAACGAAACAGAGTGCATGTTAAATCCTTTTTTCCTTTCTCCAATTTTTACATCTTCATTTGCTTATCCAAAAAAATCAACCTTCCTCAATTCTTCTTAAGCTCTTGGGCTCTGGCTAAAACCATTAAATCTGGTCCTGTTTTCTTCTCGACTGCTTTAGTTTCTTGTAGTCCACAATTTTTTTATAAATTCATCGTAATGTAAGCATTCGATCATCGTATATCGACATATGTGGTTTCTTAAGAGCAAGCTTGCAGGGCTTTAGTTATCTGTTTTAGACAGAAATTAGGGTCGATTTCCCTTCGCGCATTCTTTTACATAGTTAAAGGAGAACTAATGTATTTTTTTTATCGAAGGAAAAACAAAGAGAAAAAAAAAGAAGAGAAGCAATCTAACTCAATAGTTTTTTAAAAAGCAATTCAAATCCACTCGCAATGGAGAAGACTGATAGTAAACAAAGCCAAGTGATGGGGGTTTATATTTTTTTAAATAAGAATTTTGCAGGGAAATTCGTTTCCAACTTAACGAAAAAACCAATATTACATAGTATACAAGAGGTAAATTTAAAGAGATGATTAATGCAAATGATAAGCATCACAAAAAATATGTATGAATGAAATGTATCAAATCAAGCATCATGTTCCTTATGGCCAGAACCATCTCCACCCAAAAGGGACTTGTGGATGTGGGGAATCACACCTCCTCCCGCAATTGTGCCCTTGATCAAAATGTCAAGTTCCTCATCTCCTCTGATGGCGAGCTGAAGGTGGCGAGGGGTGATCCTGCGCACTTTGAAGTCCTTTGAAGCGTTCCCAGCAAGTTCTAACACCTCAGCTGTGAGGTATTCGAGGATGGCAGCAGCATACACTGCGGCGGTCGAGCCTACCCTGTTGTGCGCAGAAACTCTGCCTTTCAAAAACCTGTGGATCCTGCCCACTGGGAATTGGAGCCCAGCTTTAGCCGACTTTGACTGGGCTTGTTTCTTGTTCTTGGCCACTTTGCCACCTTTGGCACTCTTGCCTCCTTTACCTCCTTTTCCTCCTTTTCCTGTCATGTATTTTGAATTTCTTTGAAATTAAAAAATATTTGAATTAATTTTAATTATTATTAAAGTAGGTCCTAAAGATCGTAGGCTATTAAAGTCATCTAATCATTAATATTTTGATAGTTGAATTACCACACAAAAATATGAACTCGATATTAAATATTCATACAACAGTGAAAAATTTGTTGAGTTTAAATTAATATTTTTTTTTGAAAAAATATTAATGTTTTTGCTACAAATAATGTTGTATTTTTAAGAAACAAATTTTAATATTGAAAATAACAAATCTAAAAGATATATAAAAATAATTATTTTATATTATTTACTTTTCTATTAGTATTTGTAAAAAAAAATTACTTTTTATGAGATTTCGTTGAGTTTTTTATTTGAAATTAGACGGCATGGTGGATGCTTTTTGTTTTGTTAATACTTGTTTTTAACTGTTTATCTTGATGAGAATATTACTCTACCATACCGACACAAGTGAGCTTAATGCTTAGATTTTAACAAGATGGTTATGCATATGTTGATCCCAGAAGCATCAGAACTATATTGGTTTGCTTACTTGAGTTTTCATATGGTAATACGCTAAGGAAAGTAATAGACAAGAGGTAACAGAATTATTCAAATCATCTGAATTTAGATTTAATTTTTTTCAAACAATAACCTTTTACCCCCCCATCCTCCCATTATTGTAATTTCTTTAATTGCATGTACTTTTTAAAACCTCGCATTCGAGAGATAGAAATCTTATGCGATAAAATTTGAATTCGTTTAGGATTGGTTATCTGTAAATATTTATGTTCACGGTTGTTAAGAATTCCTTGGAAACTTAAGTGATGGCTTCATGCTTGTGTCTTTTTGTTTTGTTTTTGCTATTCTTAAATATATATATATATATAACGCTATAGTTAAATATATGAACATAAAAAACGAATACACTGAAGAAATTGTATATCACTATATTATTACATTGAGAAATACAGAAAATGAAATAGAATTTTTACTATTGTTTTAAGAATCAAATATTAAATGTAATTAATGGAGATTAAAAAATAGAATCAAATGATAAATAGTTAAATCTGCTTTCTCTGCTTAGCCCTTTTATTCAAAGGCATTGTGGTTTTTCTACAATATTCTTTAAAAAAAATCAATTAAAATTATCAAAAAAATAAATAAATATTGATATAAAAATACATAAAATAATAAAAATAAATATAAAAACATCATGGAAGTGCATTGCAACCATATCCAACGGATTTGAATCCAGGCTTGCAGTTGCGGCAAGATTTGGTAAGCCAATTAAAATCTATGCAATTTACATCGATCTTCTGACAAATTGATGTTGGTGTCAGGAAATATCCAGGGTTGCAGAGAAGACACTGTCCATTCGCCTGAACATTTCTGCAACCAGCTATAATCCCCTGTTTGGGAATACGGCATTAGCCATTCAATAAAGTAAAATTATTCAAGCAACTTAAACACTTGCCATCAACCGTGCTGTAAGTTCCACAATTCACATTCACTCTCTGGCAAATGTTTCTTAAAGGATAAAATCGTTAAGTGCAAGTATGACAGGATTTGTCGTTGTTTAAAGATAAACAATTTGAATCTTCGGGTTTGACACACTGAGACCTATATAAGGCATAGGTAGGCCTGCAACTTGTACATACGCCTAATTTATTGCGAATTTGGCATTGGTCTTGGCAGGTCCCGTCACTCAATAACTCATACGTCTCTACACATTTAAGGCATTTTTTCAGACTAAAAGAGCTGTTCAGGCAAGGATTGAAATATTTATTTGTAACCACTTGAGATTCGATGCCTTTAGGAAAAGATTTAAAAGTTTGTTATGAATCGATAGTAGATATTTTATCAATGCGAGTCAAAGGAACAGAAGAAATTACAGTCAATGGCTCTGATGATATTATAGGATTAGATAGTGGCAAAGAAGGGATTGAGGAAGTTAATACAGCTGGTATTGTGGTTGGGGTTGTGGCTATTTCTGGTGTTGCGTCCACTGATGGCACCACTGTTGGAATAACTGGGATTGTTGATTCCATTGATGGTGCCACTGTTGGAATAACTGGGATTGTTGATTCCATTGATGGTGCCACTGTTGGAATAACTGGGATTGTTGATTCCATTGATGGTGCCACTGTTGGAATAACTGGGATTGTTGATTCCATTGATGGTGCCACTGTTGGAATAACTGGGATTGTTGATTCCATTGATGGCACCTCTGTTGGAACTAGTGATGGAACCGGTGTTACCTTGATTACTTGATTTGAATGTTAAATCATGGGTTTGTCATCTGAATTTTATGGAGTTATTACCTTCGGATCATCTCTGCTTAACATACCATTTATGGGTGTTTCTTAAGTGGACTAATAAAAATTTGATGTCACAACTACTTTCATATCATCCTGGAACTCTCTCCCTGTTTCATGTATTTTTGTTGTTGTTACTTCATGAGTATTTTCTTTATTAGTTTCAGTCGTATTTTTAACATTCGGGATACTCTAAATACCACCAGCAATCTTTTTGTCATTTTCAATATTGGCTTTGATTTGTTCTTATTTGCTACGAGTAGCTAAATTCTCCTTCCACTCCTGTTAAGCTAGGTAATCAGAATATTCTGCTAATATTTTATCTGTGACTGATTGATCGAGGTTCATATCATAAACTTTGGCAAGGTCGAAATCAGGAGAGTCGAAAGGTGGTATAAATGGATTTTTTCCTGAAATCTTTTTTGGAGTCTCGAAGGAATTAGTGTTGGGGGATAGTGTATTATTATTAATATTACTTTTGCTTTAGTTGTGTATTGTTTTATTTAATTATACAATGTCATATTGCTGTTGCGTTGAGACTGTGGAGATTGGACGAGAATTCAGTGGATTAGGTATATGATTCGCAGTTTAATTGATGTCTTGATGGGGAGTTGGTTCGGCTTACCCCATTTATTATTAATTTACTGAGCTAGATTGAAGAGGATTGGGTATCGATTTTGGTAACAGTGGGTTTGCTGGCCCCACTCCTGTGACAAAGGGAGTTGAGGGGTCAGCAACCGGGGCTGGTTGAGGCGCTTCAGTCGGTGAAGGTACGGCTGCAGGTTTTACATATGAAGTTAGGAGACTTTCAATGAAGGGAGAGGGTCCTGAGCTCATTTGATATCTTGACCCATTTGAATTTGCAGAAGAAGTTGTAGAAGGTGTATTTCTAGCGGGTTTACTGTTCGTTGACTGCGGTTGTTGTTGTTTCATTGGCTGTGGAAGAGGTTGCGGTAATGGTGGTGGATAGAATGGATCTTAGAATTGTGAGTTCGATGATATCTAGCCTGCGCTGCTGAGGAGCGGGTTCGGGATATCATTCCTCATTTAATTTCCTGTGGGCATAGTTCGTATTGCTTCAATGAAACTGTCAGAAGTGGGATACATTTTTGGCGGTGGAACATAGTTCTGGAATATATTAACTGGAACCTGCTGTAATGAGCTTTGAGTTTTCCTAATGAAATCGTTTATGCTAGTCATATGATCAGTTCCTTGAAGAAGCCTCCTTTTCGTGACGACTACTTGCGATTTAATGGTATCTCGATGGCATTCGAGTTCTTCGCACATAGATGCCGTCCGAGACAATATTGGGCAGAAGACAAGAATGGTAAATAAAAAACTGATGATCTGCATCTTTGACTTTAAAAATGTAGCAAAGATTTTTGTTAATTGCAATTAATATCCGTATATTTTACTTAATTAAAAATAAGGAGCTTTTTTTATTAATTTTCCTAATCGTCAATTTTCTCGCGTAACTCCTTATAATATTTTATAGTAATCAATAAGATTGATTTTAAGGAGGCGGCAGGCTGATAATATATTTTATTTTTCAAATTATGTTGTTACTTAGTAAACTAAATTAAATTAAATGTTATTTATGAAAATCTATTTTTCCTTATAAAAAAAAGAAGAAATTTGATGATTAACCTTTAAGTTAATAATATAAAGGAATTTGAGAAAAAGGATTGTCAAGTACATGGGTTAATTACTAAAAATAAAATGAGAGCCATGTGAGAAAAGGGAATAATGGAGATTTGCATATATAAAAATAAAATACAATTTGGACATTATTTTTTATTTAAAATTCAAAAAATCAATATTCATGGTTATAGATAAAATTTATCTTGAGAAAGAAATAAAAAAAATATAAGTTAGTTAAATAAATATCATTTTAATTTTGCATTCTATGAAATATACAAACAAAATTCAAAAAGAAATAAAAAAGAAAAAAGAAAAATAGGTTATAAAAAGAAATAAAGTTATAATTAAGTGCTAAATATGAACATAAAAAATAATCAATTTAATGGGTCTTTGCTCGGTCTGTAATATTGAGGGTTCGCTAATCTCGTGCTCATATCGATCAGGAACCCGTAGTAGATCGGATAGAAACAGAATCTGAGGTAGTACATGATCTGGTACACGTTAGACGACCAAATTGTGGTCTCACTAACGCCCGAATTCTGCAGGAAATAAACCAGCCGAATGATCCGCTCAGCAACACTCAATACTATTGATTTAAAAATAAAGCAATACAAAAATATAGGGTATGGTTAGTAAATTTCAAGTCTGTACTCGTTGCTAGAATGATGACAAGAAAAGTATATAGAAATTATCTGAAAAGAGTGCCGAGCATTCCGAATCGTAACAAATAGGTCTGCCATAAGAGGATCAAGACCATGACTATGAGCAAGAGTACGGACAATATTTGTAAAGGCTAATGCAGAATATGATAAGATTGTTATGATGTTATTTCTTGTATTATGTTTTTTTACGATGAACATGGTATTGGCTGTAGTGGTAGATTAAGCACTAAGAGTAAATGAACTCTCGACGAATGAGCTGATGGTGATATCAATTATTATGAGGAGGTAGAACAAAATGAGTTTGATTGTTATGTTCTGGCTTGAAGGGTTAACTAACATTGTTTATTATGAGTTTGTATAAGATGAATATACATATATTAAATTAGTATATATAATTTTTAAAAATTTTTAAATTTTTAAATTCTTAAATTTTACCAATATATATATATAATATTGGCTGTATGCGAATATTTCTAAATATTTAAAAAATAACAATTTACTTTGTTATTGATATAAAAAAAAAATATGCAAATCCATATGAGTGTTGTCTAAGTTTCACAACTTTCTTCATATCTTGACAAAATCAATTAATATTATTTTCCCTTTTAATCTAATCTTTATTAAAAATAAACAAAAGGAATTAGAATTATAAAATTGATGTCTTTGTCTATCTGTATATTTCATAGGACAGAATTTAAAAAAAATGTTGGGAAAGATATGATTGAATCTCGATCACTACAAGTGATGATTTTTTTATAATATCGTGTCATTCAGATTTTAATTGAATGTTGAAACAACGCTTCTCATTCTTTTGTTTTCCTTCACTACACCGTTTTTCAACTTTTCCATTAGTAAAAATTACGAATAAATAAGAAAATATTGTCTATTAAAAGATTTCTTCTATTCACAATATTTATTAAAATATGCATATACATATTTATATTGATAAAAGATTTATACTATTGGCAAGACCATTTCTCTTTTTTTGTATTTTTTTAAAATAATGATGGCTTGAACGCTTATCTTATAAAAATTCAGGATGTATTAAACTTGTTACCGGCCTTATGACTTGCTTGATAACCAAATTGTCTGATCTTTAATATTTTTTTGCCACGGCTGCATAATAATTTAGTTATGGAATCTGATAAATATAGAAAACAATAAAAAGATTGATACTTATTTAAATCAGTTCATTAATTAACAAAATATTGATAAATCTTGGAATAACATATATTCAAACTTTAGTGAAAAAATAAAAATTGAATTAAGATATCAGAAAACGTACGATCTTTAAATACTTAACAAAATCATTTTCTCATAATGAATATCTTAAATCAATTTGCATAAAAATATATCCAATAGAAGAACTTTAAAAAATAAAATATGGAAGGACTCATCAATAAGGAAGCAGAGGAATAGATCGCAAAGGGAGATCAAATTTGCATCGCTGAACAAAAAGGGTTAAGAGGAAAGATCGAGACCAAAAGTGAATGGGCTACCAACGCCAAGGAAGCCTTCCAAATCTTCAAGGACCTTTACCACAGCTCCCATTGGAAACAGTTTGGAACTGAACCCTGCAACATGTATGAACTCGACACCGGTTCGGGAGTCGCCAGCAAAGGAGAACTCCTTATTGAAGGCTACACGATGGATGAGATCTTCGATTTCCTCGCACATTCAGAGACGTATAAACTCATCGACCCAATGATGGAAGACGTGAAAATATTGGACTAGGAAGGAGAATATCGCCTCACTTGGATGAAGTACAAGAGTATCTGGCCTGTGTCGGCTCGAGACTTTGTGATCCTTACCCGTTCCTTCAAAGAAGGAGACACCTACTATGCGATCGGAAAATCCATCAATCACTAATATCCGATTGGCAATGATGTGGTTCGAGGTGATTGCAGGATCGGGTGCTATATCTTGGAGAAAAAAGGAGAAAAATCAGTAAATCTTACTTATCTTGAAGATGCCGATGTTAAAGGTTCAATTCCCAAACTTATCAAAGATAAAATTGCTAGAATGGAAGCTGAAGTTCCTTATGATGTTTTGAAGGCCATGAAAGAACATAAAAAATGATACTGCTGCTTTCTTTTATTTTGCTTACTTCGATTCAAAAATCATCCTTCTTATTTTAAACTTCAAATATTATACTTCCATTTTATATTGTTTTTTTGTTTTTTCATATTGGAAGAAGACTCGATCCCAGACATGAAAAATCTTAAAAATTTAAGAAGGCGTATCCGTTAATTCAAAATTATAATTTTTGAATATATATCCAAATATATTTTCCCGCAAGGTTATACCTAATAATTTTAAATGAAACACAAGTAATACTAATAATTAGAATATCATGGACCTATATTTTTTCTCTCCTTTTATCTATTCCATATAAATTAATGTTGAATAAACGAATTATTTCTTCTTCTGAGAAGTGTTTTCGGAAAAAACCTGATCCCCTTTGTGAGCTTTCATAAAAGCAAGTGATTTTTACAACTCGTGTGGTAAAAAAGATTGATTCGTCATTATACTGTTGGAATTAAAACTATTGAAAGTAATGATCAATATTGCGAAAAAGTGACAATTTTAGTCGAAATACAGTTATTATAATTGTTAACAAATTAAAAAATACAAATATTCCTATATTTCGACTGTTTTAGAATGTTAAAAAGAAAAATGAGTTCCTAAATTTTATTTAACATTTAAATGGGTTTTATTGCTAGGTTCTATTGTAATTTTAGTGCTGAACAAACCTATTTTTCTCTTTGTCAGTATTCATTTAAAAATATACATTACTGAGTAAACGAGAAAACTTAGTTGAATTATTAGAGTGACTATTCGTGGAGACATAAAATTTATTTATTGGCTTAAAAGGGTGAGCATTTTAAAAAATATTTTATTATTTCATTTATTCTGATTACTTCTTCAATATTTTCCTATTTTTAATATTTATTTAATTAAATAAAAAGAGAAAAAGAGTTCTTCGATGAAAAAATTAATATTGAGAAAAACATACAACTACAAAATATCATATAGCCAAGATTCTATTAGTCCAATGAACATGATTTCCAAATTTTAAAAAGGAAACAGCAAATTGCTAAAACACCCTTACCATATGGGAATTCGTATATTTATTTTTACCCAATTTTTTATTAAAGTAATTTCTCACTTGCTGTGAATAGATTGAGAACTAATTAATAAAATCTTCTCAGTTATTAATGGTAATATTACTCTTAACAATTCTATTAACCAAAATCGGTTTGAATGTTTTCTGAGGCGAGCTGATGCATGGTGAGTTGTTATTTTCGCAATTAATCGATGCAGCAGGCAGCCTTTCCATCGTTGGACAGGGAATTAGAATTTGGGATTTTAGAGATTCTTCGCCGTCACGTGCACTTATGGTATTTTGGCTGTTCCATAAGGCGTGCTTTTTGAACCCAACACTGTTATTGTTCTCGCAGGGAGAGTGCGATTTGGAATGCTGCAGGGCTTCGACCGCTCCACTCTTCTGCAAGGCTTGCTGGCTCTGCTGCTGATATAGAGCCCACTCCAATTTACTTACAAGTTGATTGAGTTGAGCTTCTCGTTCCATTTGCAAATTTCTGTAATAATGAAAGTAGTTTAATTAAAAGGAGATAAGCTAAATGAAAAATTAAGGTTACTGAAGTGCGAAATATTCAGATCGATAAGATTCAAAGGAGCAGATCATTTTATAGCTATTTTCGATTGCTGCAGAAACTTATTCCATGAGCTTGCTACCATTCCGAAGCTCAGGATAGTCTTTGGCTGGCGAGATGGAGCCTTCTGAAGCCGTGGAAGGAGGGAAGTTGAGTGTCTCTTGAAAGTGATTCATAGGAATTCGGTAAAAAACAATAATTGAAGAGGATGTATAGTTTATTTTTTTAAAATACTTCGAATATATAAAATATATATAAAAATACTATAATTATTAATTAAACAATGCATAATAAGAAAAAATAAACAAATAAATTATTTAATATAAATAGGTACAAACTTCTATTCTTCCTTTTATAAATATATATTTTTTAAGATAATAAAAATATATGTATCACATGATCAAAGGTATAAATATATATATAAGAATAATAATTGAAAGTACAAAAATATATATATATATATTTGATTAACGAATATAGACATATTATTAATAATAAATCCATAATGTTTTGTTTATTATTATTTATAATCTCATCACTAAACAATGGCATAACAAAATTTGTTCTTTCATATTCTCAAAAACAAAAACATGAAACTCGATCTGTTTTTGGTTTTTATTATTTGTTTTTTTAAATACTATTTTTCATACTTCAATAAAATATTTAATGGAATTTCAATACTTTATACGAGAGAAAGAAGTTTATGCTAAAGAATAGCCTAGTACGACAAATAAATCTATCGAAAAAGCTAGAAATACATATTTTTGTTTTTACTAATATATACATTTATATTGTTATAATATAATAGATAAAAATATAAATATCAGGAAAAACTTTAAATATTAAATACAATTTTATCGAATCGCCAATTAGACTTTTTAAGCAATATTAAAAAAAATATAGATCTGAATGGGGTTTAATAAGTCAATATTTATACATATAAGAAACAAACAAATAAAATACATAATATATATCATATGGTTCGATAAACAAAACTGGATAAAGTTCGTGGAAAAAACAAAAACAAAAAAGAATCCAAAGTGTTACCTGTTGAGGCTAAACTAGGAAGACCCTACCTGGTGACCGCTCAAGAAGACTAATGCTATACGGAGGAAGTCATTGCTATAATCATGGAATACCTTAGGTATACAGAGTAGTATGGCCTTAAAAAAGGGTTCTTCTTGAGCAGCTACGGCTCCGTAGAATCAGTAGCGGAAAATCCCGAACCCCGCGAGATCAAACTAAACATAAATGTAGAGGCGAAACACCTAAAAAGAATGAGCAACCTCATTGAGATGACAGGCTATGCGATGGACTCCGAACCTGCCTCACAGTTCCAACATATCTATGAGATGACCTACAAACTCTTGGTTAATGCGAACATTCCAAACAGAAACTAACGTTGGACCAAAGTGACCGATGAGGTCGTGAAGAACATTGTAAATGTGGAGCCCCAAGCCTTTTCAATTGTGACTCTGACCAACGAACTCGTGCATAATTTGATACCCAGTGGTAAGTAAAAGAGGATGCTTGATTTACTGAAGTTGATCGGGGAAATTGTGACGCAAATCGATAAAAAAATAGTAAATCCCGTTCAGTTGTGAAAGTGTGTCTAGTTAACAAAATATTTGATAACTTTGAAAGGATAAACAAATATACATAAAAAATCCTATCAATATTTATGGTTCAATATCTATTTTTCCCCCCTTTAATTATAAAACAAACAAACATATCTGTAGTTATATATATATTTGAAACTAAATAAAAAAATAGATTAGATTATTAAAATTATGGTTTTTTTTAGTAAACTGATATATTTATATTCTAACATTTAGTAAAGTAGATATTCTTTATGAGATATTGAATTCGAAAATTTTGAACATAATAAAATATCGGAGATTAAACTAAAAATTATCGAATATCAATATATAACTAATTGAAGTCAATGAAGTATGTGCAATGTCTGTCTATTTTATCCCCGTTTTCTCATGTTTCAGACGACAAAGTAGTGTTTCCCTTATTGCCGTCTTCGTTCAACCATTTTGTCCGAACACCAGCCTCCCAAATGCCTTATTTGACGGATCCCTTTTTGCTTTTGTATTCGCCCTTTCCCTGTTGTTTTCCGTCTGCCCATTCGCCAGTATAAACCCGACCATCTGGCCAGTAGAACACTCCAACTCCATGCTTCTTATCATTCAAATACTATCCTTCGTATTTTCTTCCGTCAGGCCATATGAACACTCCTTTTCCTTACATCTTGTTCAAGATCCACTAATATATATAATAAACAATTGAATAAAAATACAAATATATGTTTGAGGTATTTTTATGGGTCTATACGGTTCCTTAGAAAGTTCTGCCGTCTTTCCATTTGTATTTACCATAGCCGTTAATATTGTTATCTTCGAATTCACCTTCGTAGCAACTATTATCAGCCCATTCGAACACTCCTTTTCCATGCTTTTTCCCATTTTGGTATTACCCTTTATACACTGCGTTATCAGGCCACACCTCCTCCCCATAGCCTTATTGTTTATCATTCTTCCAGTTCCCTTTAAAAGTAGCTCCACAAATATGGTTATATACACCGTACCCTTCAGCCCTATCGTCGACCCATTCACCCTCATAAACGTCGCCATCGGCATGGATGAGTCTGCCGAGGCCTGAGGCCATATTGTTAGCCCAATATCCCTAATAGTAGGAGCCATCTTTCCACAACTGCTTTCCTCGTCCTTCCCTTTTCCCGTCCCTCCATTACCCTTCATAGACGTATTTCTTCTCAAATTCTATCGGGCCTTCCAGAACCGATCCCTTGGCTTCGAATTCAGGTCTGTTATAGTCAAACGGCGCAAGTTTGCTGAGTTTTTCTTTACTGATTGCATTTAAGTAATCAGGCATGCAGTCGAGTTTATTTTGGTCTTTGCCAAGGTTGGCGTTAACAGCGGGTTGTGAAGCATGCGTTGCCATTTCTGGAGGTTTTTATTATTTTTTAGGTTCGTCTTATTTTATGTTCTCTAAAAATATTAAAAATATATGAATTGAATATACATTGTTTTTTGAACAATTATTATACAATTATTTTTAGAAGTATAATCATTCCATAAAAAAAATTACATTATTCTACTGTTGTCTCTGGTACGTTTGCTGGGACTGGCGAAGGTGTATTTTACTCTTGGTGAATGGTTTTGGTACTTTTTTATTTCACGCTTGATCTTTTGGCTGATTTCTCTGTACCTTCCTTCTAAGATTTTGGTTTTTCGTCCATTTTTTCGGCAGCAGCAGCAAGCGGGACTTCCTGGACCGCCTCCGTTTGTTTTTAGACACAGGTCTCCGGGTCATTTTATTTCTCAGAGGGTAGGGCTGCTATGTTTTTAATCTACTGTTCTTTGGAAGAAGCCTTACAATTTGAACATGTTTCTCCCATTTTTTATGATTTTATTATTCTAATTATTTTGCTGAATCAGAAATTAAGTTTTAATATATTTTATTATTCATCTATAGATTATTTAGATTGTTTCTAATAGAATAATAAAAAAAATATCAATCCACACAATATTTATTCACAAAAAACAGAAAAGATAATTTACTGTTTTTTTTAATAAGAATAGTATTTTTTTGAGCTATGCATAACGTCTTCATGATATATAACATAAAATAAATTTTAGCCATTAAATAATGTAAGGGTGTTTTTTCGAATAAAAATAATCCAATTAGCTAACACAAAATAGAATTAGTTAGTTATTTCAAGTATTTCTGCAAAAAACTAAACAAATCATAGAAAGAAAGAAAAACAAATAGGTGAATCTTTATTTTTTTTTATTGAGGAAGTGTAAATGTAAAAAAACAATAAAAAAAAATTAACAATTGCATTTTTAAACTATCTTTTTTTCAGAGGTTTTGTGTACAGTAAGGACAACATCGCTTGTAATAAATCCATGCCCATAGGCATTTCTAATGGAAACTGTGTCCACATTTTAAAATAATTGTCCATTCATCAAATTCATTGGCGCACAACGTGCATTCGCCTTCCAACACCTGCTGGCATCTACTTGACCAGATGGCTATGGCCATAACAACTGCTGCTTTGGCCAATAACTCTTCAAGAACATTGTAGCGCTAACACAGAGAATAACCACTCCCACTGCAGTCGAACTTGACAACCCTAGTATAAGTTAGTAATGAATAATTTAATATATAAAAATTGATAATCATAAAAAATAAGACAAACAATGAAAACTGAACATAAAAAATAAGTTTATGTTTAATTAAGTTAATTTTACCTGATAAAATAAGAAATTAATGGTGAAAAACACCCAGCCTCATCTTCTCACTTACCAGCTATACGAGAAAAATAAGACAGAGAATGAATTCAATAAGAAGTGCAGCTCGCAAAACGTGGTTGTCTAGCTAGATAAAGAAGGAGACGGAGTATGAATAAAAACTGGAGTCAATGATGCAAAATGGGGACAGAAGTAAAGTTAAAGAAACGGCAATGGAGTAGTAAGCGAATAACATCACTCCTCTGAATACAGCGGTTGACACTTTGTTCATCTTTGATGACTTGATTAGAGATTAGTTTGACTTAGCCAAGACGACTGACTGTCTAATAAATGATTGGTAAATTAAATAGTACAAGATTTAAAGTAATAATATTGTAAGTTCATTGAGAACAAAAAAATATTTTAACAATTGTTAATTTACTTATTTATTTTATTTCATAAAAAAACTATGAGGACCAAATATTTAATTACAAAAAATATATATTCTATTATAATGACTATTAAACTATTCTTTCCATTACACAATATAAATGCAAATGTTTAATAAAAAAATAAATAGGTATAAACAATATTAGGAGTTGTCAATAATAACATGGACATAATACTTTGTTATATTACATATATTATACTAAACTAAAGTAATAAGAAAA
Source organism: Halesus radiatus (assembly GCA_022606495.2). Lineage (NCBI taxonomy): Eukaryota > Metazoa > Arthropoda > Insecta > Trichoptera > Limnephilidae > Halesus > Halesus radiatus. Next base: position 443 of record JAHDVE020007889.1, on the reverse strand, counting down.
ACCTATACCTATCAAATGACTCTAAATTTTTAATAGCTGTCTATGTTAGAAGTGATTTAAATAAGAAGTGAGAGGATCAGCGATAGCAAGTGAATCAATTAATATTCTTTCTATAAAGTTGTCAGGAAGCCAATGTTTGTTAGGATATGAAAATATGAAAAATGAATCGAATAGTAAAAATCTGGTAATGCTTTGTTGACCGTTTTTTTTATTAAGATATTACTTAATGTTGGTTTAATTTAGAACTTACCTTTAATTTATTAGTAGCTTGTTGCAAAAAAAACACATTTTATAGTTTTGTTTTTTCAGATCATAAATAAAACAACACTTCGGATCTGAATTGATGGATAATATATAAAATATTCATAATATTTGCGGAAAAAATATCAATAAACATTGCTCGAAACTTATTTCTTAATATAGCCATCTCGATACTTTTAACT
>JAHDVE020007888.1:0-12014 GCA_022606495.2 Halesus radiatus | reverse complement strand
AGTTGAGGAGGATATTGCTGGGTTTGAGATCCCTATGGACCAAGTCGGCAGAATGGAGATATTTGAGTCCTTTGAGGATCTGGTATACAATATATCTTTTGTGCACCTCCTGCAAAAGATTGTCACAGACCACATTGTGCACGTCTGACTCCATATACTCAAACACAAGATATACGTCCTTCAGGGATTTCTCGGGCTTCAAGACCTCGTGCAGATGGACGATATTTGGATGAGAGAGCTGTCGAAGCACGACAACTTCGCGATAGGTGCGTTGAGAATCTGTGGCATGTTGGAAAGCGTCGAATATCTTTTTGAGTGCAAATATCTTTCCTGTTTTGAGCTCCTTGACTTTCCAAACGTGTCCGTAAGCCCCGCTTCCTAACTTCTTGATGGGTTCATATTGCTTGAGGATGTGTTCTTCTATGAGTTCCGATTAGTTGCTCATGATTGGTGTTTTTTGTTAGGTACAAGATATTATATATAGCTATATATCTATTTTGATGAGATACAAATAATAATAATAATAATAGAAGTTAATTTGGTATGCTATTAAAATTAACGAATATTTTTATTAATAATTTATTTTTAATAGTTCAATCGATAATTTTTTATCATATTCTGTTAAAAACATAAATTGACCCAAAAACTACTCTAACAAAATCAGAAACTTAAAAAATAAACCCACCAAAAATAATATTCAACAAATATTCACTATATTACTATATATTAAATATTAAAAAGTTATAATCAAAATCAGTTTACTATCTTTAAAAATATATAATATATACATCCAAAACTATATTTGGTTAATATTCTTTACTCCAAATTTCAATTTCTCCTTAGATATCATCGACATTATGTTGTTAAGATGTCAAACTACTTGTCGAAATCTTTTCTCTATCAGTAAATTCTTTGATCTGGTACATAATGAGAAGCTTGGAGATAATAACTAATAAAATATACTGTCGATCCACTTGCTGCAACCAAAAATACGCAAGGTCCTTCAACCCATTAAACATTCAAGTAGCCAAGTTACTTCCGAAAAATCCAAATAGTTTGTATTGCCTCGCTCAGCTTATCTCAAAATCATGCAGAATGCAGAGAAAGGATAAATAAGATCACTCTATCAGCAAAGCGAATAGGCATCTGATCACCCTTAAACAACTGAAAATATGGATGTGTTACTGATGTCTTTGAATCCTTCACTAATTGTCAAAAACAGGACATCGTATTGCGCCAATCTTTTTAAGGTGCTTTCGAAGGAAAAGCCCGATCTAATTCTCCTCGATATTAAACCAGATCTACATCTCCAAGACTTCAAACTAATCCCAAAGAAAGACCAGTCTAATGAAGCAGTATTCAGCAATGGATTGTATATCAAACAAATCACCAAAGACGGCCCCACGTTGATGTCTGATCAACGAACTCGCAATCATATCATAGATCTTCTTAGTTCCAGCTCTCTGAGACTCAAACTCCCACCAAAGTCTAATATTGAGTCCAAAGGCCAAAAGTCATTACAGATGCTCTACCGCTCACACATTCCAGATGATACCATTTCGACTGTCTGCTTATATAGTGGCCTCTCGACAGACCATCCTACTCCCATAGCCTTTGCTGACGTCCCCGACACATCGATCAGACAATTCATAGTCAACACGCACACTCTGATGGAGATGCAGCAAATTCTGGCCCGATGCAGCCAGCAACTGTCTTATTACAACATAAATAACCAGGGAAACCTGAAAAACGTTGCCGAGTACACTTATCCTTAAGTGTTCCTGCATTACAAACATCGATATATGGCCACATTGCTGCACTACCTAAAAGCAACTAAAAAATTCAGTCGAGTGGTATGCATTGGAGGGGAGGTTACGATGAGTAGCGCTGTTGAAAGCTATTACCGGTAACGGAAGATCTCTAGTCTCCTCGAAGACATCTTGCCCCCTCCCCCGAAATCAAATGAGATTCGAAATATAGAGAATTTCGAGATCATCGAGAAGCATTGCATCCTAGATGTGTTAGAATACGGGGTTGGAATCATGGATACACCTTTGCATTACTTGGATACGACCAACGAGATGGTCCGTTTTTACAAGTCATTCACTGGATACGAGAATGGGGACATAGAGTAACGACTCGAAGTGTTCAGGTTGTAAATGTATACAAAGTACAAAGCGCTGGTGGAAAAAAATGTCTAAAAGGGATACGAGGACCGGAAAAAATAATTTATCAGGTCTCGGCTCCTTAATCCTTGATGAATATCTACTAATTGAAGTCTTCCAAAAAATATTTTTTTGTTAGCATGTTACTGTTTTTTTCAAATATGCAATTTAAGTAGCTCTATTTTCGCCAGACTAGTTTATAAATAGATAAGGTTTCCAGTAGGAAACACAGTAATTTATCGTTAGTGATTTGATAAATTAAATATATTGATATATTTTCTATAAGTTTTTTGTTCAATTCACGACGAATAATTAAGTTGTATTCTTAATATATATATATATATCTATTTAAAAGTAAATAAATATTTAAAAATCAACCATTTATTCTCATAATTTAATACATTGATATATATATATTTCTTTATTCTTTTTTGAAGGATTTATTTTAGAACACCTTAGTAGTCTCAAATTTTGAAATGTCATCGGACTACAAAGCTCTTTATGAAGAAAAAGCCCAATAGTGTAACTAACTAGATTAACAGTTTCAGACATATCAAGAATAAACGAACTCAGTCATCGACGGACTCGAAAACGAACTCAAAAATATCAAAAAGAAAAACGAAGCACTCGCTACCGAACTCGCAGAGCTGCGGGAAAAGCGCAAGGCTAATATCCATTCCCTCGAAAAGGAGTTAGACGTCATTCGAAAAGAACGAAATGACTTCCAGAACAAATTCTACGAATTCCAGAAAAAGGTCGTCGACCTCTAAAACCTCAATGATTCTCTAGCGTCAGAAAACAGGGCCTCATCAATGATGCTGGACGAGTACGAGGAAAGGGTTGAGAAGACAATGCTCTAGCTAGCCCAACTCAGAGAGGAACTCAACGATTGTAAAAGTACCAATATCTAGCAAATGACGAGACTTCGAAATCAACTCAAAGAAACAGAGGAAGAACTATTTGTGGTGCATCTGAAGCACCAAAAGCATCACGGCGAGTCGGAGCAGAGGAGGTCGAGGAGGTCTTCGCTGTCGCAGGACTAAGAGTTAAAGAAGAACCAGCAAGCAGACGGTGACAGAAGGATCAGTAAGAACACTAATAATGGGCATACGCCTGACCTCCATTCTACGCCAACAACGATTAACAATAGCAACCCTGACTTCAAAAAGAAGTAATGCGCAATGCTGTTTAATAAAGCTGTTGATAGCATTGCTCAAGAAGTGAATAGTTTGGATGGTCTTATGGCGAGACTGAAGAGTGAGAGGATGAAATTACTGATTACTTGATAAATAAATTATATAGTGTAACATGCGTTTTGGATATTTTCTTCTTTGGTCACATTTTTGAAATTAAAAAATACATTTTAAGAAGCGTAACAATTTCTACGTTAGTCAAGTAAAATGGTGTAGATGTATTAATATATTTTCTATAAATATTATCTACTTTTTTTTAAATAGTTTAAAGTTAGGCAATTGATATTATATCCATCCATCGATAAAAGAATGAGACAATCATTTTTCAATAAATGTCAGAGAATTTTAATAAAATCTTATCAATTATTGATGATAGATTTTCTTCGCTTAAGCATGACTGATATTCTATATTTTTTGTGTTACTCGATCTTCTAACTCGAAATACAGGCTCTTTTCGTCTGTATTCGCGTTTTTTTTCCTGAGCATCATCCTAATTTTGAACCTTTCCTCATTTATTATCGACTCGACGGAATATGTATTAGTTTTGGCATTCGTAACTGCTTGCTTATATTAATTTGAGATGGTAGTCCCTTGTGAAACATCAGGCTTTTAGAGTGGTATTTTGAACTATGCATTTTTTGTCTACGAATTTTTTGGACTCCTCACTTTCTTCCGAGAAGCGGGTTTTCGAATTCTTCGTCTTTGCTTCAATGTTCCCAAGTGTCGATTCTAAAAAGCATCAACTGAGTCTGATGAAGAGTATAATTCATCCTAGGTTTTAGGAAAATGAGGCTTGACTTTTTGTCCTGAATAGGTTTTGAGAATATATCCATTCTTAGTTCTAATCGTTATTATAAGAAAAGATTAATAGATATTATAATTTTTTTAGAAATAAAAAAATACAGATTATAGTTGAATGGTCCGTCTTTAGAATAAGTATCCTCAAACTCCAGCAACATCGAAGTTACCTGGTCCAAGTTACGGAGGGGCTACCAAGTCGATACAGTGAGAGGATAGTTTTTCCACTTGATATAATATTTGGTCTCGCTCCTCTCCACGATCTTCCCTAAAACACATTCAACTTCATATTGGTCAGTGATATCGACCAGAGGATTTTGGATATTTGGTTCGGACACACAATATGGATCTTGTTGAAAACCAAATAATGCTGATTATGATTGGGGTTGAGCCATTTGATTTCGTTAAAAAAATAAGTATGTTAATTTATAAAATGTATTTATCTAAAATTATAAGATTGTGCCCTATATTTTATTGTGTGGTACAAACTTAGAAACATACTAATATCTATTTTTTTATTAATACTAGCCTTTTCGAATATATAATTTATACCTCAATATTTCGGAAAATAATAGAATCATGCTTAAAAAATACTAGAAAATTACATTTAGAAATAGAAATGCATAGTTTTTAAAATATATACAAGATGAGAAAGAAAAGAATTACTTCAGGAGGAGTCTAGTTTTAAATTAGAAAATATAAAAATATGAATTCATTCATTCAACTTCTAAATCATTTAATTTGCCTTTTGGACTGAACAGAAATACTCTTTCTAAATCTCCTTCAGCATCGAATTTGTGACCTTGAATTTTGAATTTATATCTTTCTTGATTTCCAGAGGCCTCAAACCAAAGTTTCCGAAAGCTTCGAACTTGCACTGGAAAAATTAGTTGGTGTTAGCCTAGCTGAAGAATCGCATGATGTCTTCGAACGGCATGCTGCGCATCTCGATTTCAAAGATGCTCAAAATCCACAATCCAGTCTTGACCCACCATTTCCAGCCGTCTATGATGAAACCATCCCATAAAATCCACACCAAGTCTCCTTCATATTCCCCAAGTAGCGTAATTGCCCAAGGTATTAGAAAGTGTTATCCCTCAATTTTCTCATCTCTGAAGTGTCTGGCAAGATCGGGCATATACCTCTCCATGAGCCGACTAAATTGGTATATTCTGAGCTTAAGGCCATCGAATCCAGCTCCAAATATGTTCGAGTAATAAGTCAGCAACATGAATTCGAGGAGATTGTAAAGCTGCTCCTCGTTGCCTTGAGTCAGTTTCATGATGTTTTAGCCCAGGTAATTCATGCCCTGCACGTATCCGACTTCGAAATGGTAATAAGAAAACATAAGCAGCATTTTCTCCAGCACCGGCTGCAAATGTGGAAACTTGCCTAAGGAACGCCTCACATCGAGAGCAATGACTTCTGCAAACTCGTTTTTATTTCCCATTCCGTCCACCATCTTTCGGAAGAGTTTTTAGGGCTTTTCCCCAACAAATGTGGTGTATATTTGAAGCCTGTTCCTTTTGATAAGATTGATATTGCACTCGAGTTTAAGTATACGCTGGAATATAGCTTTGGTGAGATTAACTTTCCACCTCTTGCAGACCAATCGAAGTCTGGTCAGCTCAGATGAAAAAGGCAGGAACGCAAGGCAGTGCTTCACTGCGAACTCAGTGCGGTCTTGCCTGTGATATCCACGCTGCTTATCTTCCTTGCGATGTTTGACTGCTTTTATGTTAAAGTAGGACTTGTCGAGATCGTTCTTGCGCGAGAAATACTGATATTTTATCAGTTTTTCGATGCTGTCTTTCGAGAGATTCTTGTTACGAGCGAGGTTGATAACCAGCCGCATCGAATGTTCGCTATCCAGCTCAAGTTTCGCGATTAACTCGTTGAGGTCCCGCATAGTGCAGTAGGCCCGCTGCTCCTACTCTTCCGCCATCTGCTTTTAGTCTACAGTATATTTATTGACTCCGAGCCTCTTCAAGCCTTTGTTTATTAAAGATTTGCTATAAGTTTTCTTAATATTTTTCATAATTTGGGCCTGTAAGGGTTTCGCATGGTCTGCAGTCTTTTTGATGTGATCGTAAAGACCAGTCCAGATTGCTTCATTTCTCCAATAATCTTGATATTTATTGAGCTATTTTATGAGATATCGTCCATTACAATGTATTCGCAGCGAAATAAAAAGAATATTGTAGAGGATTGACTGGTTGGAGTTCGTCTCTGCAGCCTTAGCGAACAGATATTTGATGATTGTCAAAAGTTCATTGTACTTTTCCACAGGGAGATTAACTTAAGTATATAGTTTGGAGCTTATTTGCTGGAGAAATCGCTCTGTCCAATGTTCCTATTCTAGGATCATACTCCTGATGTCATCATGGTACTTGGATGGCAGTGCTCCCATTCGATTCAAAAATATTTCACTGAATTGGTCCACCTGTTCCTGCTTTAGAAGCTTTTCCTCGTCGACTGATGTTTCAACGCTTCCGAAAATATCAATCAATGAAGCTCGTTCTACAATGTGGCCTCGCAATAACTGCGATCTTCCGATGGTGGTCTCAATTTTTTGAAGTACGTGTTCTTCGAAATCTTGCTGATTATTGGGAAACCGTTCGTACTCTTGTAATGAGACATCTATTTTGGAATTATGCAGGATCCGGTTTAGCGCTTTGATCATCTTGCTCTGAAGCCCTGATGTAAATACGCAACGAGATTCGTTGAGCAAGTCAAACTCCTTCATGACTTTGCGGTATTTATTTTGAATCTGGCCCCAGTTCTCGTTGACCACCTGGACCTGTTCGCGATATAACTGTTCTTGCTCTTTCTCTTCCATACTTGCTGCTCTCTTCAGTGTAAGATCATTGCTATGACTGTTCGACTGTGCTTTTGATTACTTGTAGGATTTCTCTATTTGCTTCATGAGTTGCGAATTATTCTCAATGAGCTCCATACATCGGACCGACTCGTTGCATTGGGCGCGATTGCTATCTTCCAAGTTGCTGACGAAATGTCCGAGAGGGTCAAGCACTGTGCTACGGATTTGTTTGGAGACATTTAGAATTGCATTTGCGGTCTCTCTGATGATATCTCCAAGAAACTGATTCAGAAATATAATGGAATCGCATTCACTTGTGTCTCCTTTCGCATTTTTAAAGTACCCCCTGCTGTCGCGACCGAGGGAGGATGCAAATTTATCGAATGTTTCAGTGAGCATTAGGCTTAATTCCCTGAACTCCGACAGCTTATGGGTGTTGGCTATGCCTTCGTTATACAATGATTTGTGGATAATTGTTGCTTATTACAAGAGGTTGGAGTAGCTTATCATTAATGATTATTTTTCTCTTTTTAGTAATTATGATGTTAAAATGTATAATTAAATTCATTTTTAACACTATCCGAAACAGCCTTTCAAGCATTATTTTATATTACTATATATATTATAAGTTTTAATACATCACATCTAGCACCTATATTATAATGCTATATTACTATAAACATATGTTATTACAATGTGTGTCTATATATAAATTATTATCTAAATAATATTCATCGAAATATTAAATCATTTGTAGGACCCATTTTATTCTTTACTTTTTATGTTAATCTCACTTTGCGGGGCACTGTAACACTCACATCAACGCTTGGTGAAACTACCATATTGTGAGTGTAGAACCTAGAATAATCACTTCCTCGAGACAACTTTCGAGGATTTGACATTTCGTTCTGACTATAATTTGCATCTCTCACAAACTTTAACGAGTTCTCGATATGAAAATTGAGGTCGAATGACTCAACTATCCTTGGAATATTATAAAAGTTGATGTTTTAGTGTTTAAGTTCACAATATTTTGTTAGTTTAGCCTGGTGAGAGATGAAGGTGTTGATATTTGAGTAGCCAAATGCAAATGATTTCAACATTTCATATAAATTCTTGACTTCAACCAAGTTTTGTCGGATGTGGTCTATTGAATTCTTAATAAGATTGGATGAAGCTCTGTAATGCGTTTCCAATTCCAAAAGGATTGAGCACTTCTTTTAGTTTATTTTGGTTACCAATCTTTAGTAGTAATTTTGTATTTGTTCAGTACATTCTTGATACTGAGTCTGAATGGCTCCCAACTCCCCTTCTAAAGTGTATTATTTCTTTGCAAGCTCTTCACCTTTGCTTTCTAACACCAATATTTTATTGATGTTTTTGTCTTTGAGTTCCGAATGGGCTTCCCTGTAGGTTTTTACATGGTGGTTTTTGTGATAGCCTTCAAGGTAACTGTTCATGCCAAATGTATCTCCCATGCAAGTAAAACAGAAAAGTTCGCCTTGTTCACTAATCGATTAATTAGGACTTGGTTATTTTTGAATTTTCGCATAGGAATCGTTGTTCTAGAGAAACTGTTTTTACCGAAACTGTTATTGTCTCGTTCGAGTTTTGGGAGTTGTGCTTTGCGACAGATAGCTTTTGGTACTGTAATTGGTTGTTATGAATGGAGCAGATTTTCTTGGATTCATATTTTATTTCCCTCCTTTCTGCATGGTCTCAACATCACTAGAATGAGATTCGGTCAGTCCTAGTCTCTGACTCTTTAGACATATTTAGCATTTGAAGCAGATACAATCCTGGTCTTGAAGGACGGTAGGCTGATATGTTTGCAGGTAATGGTTGTAGCAAGATGGACAAAGATGGTGTTGGCACGGGACTTAAATATCTAAATACCAGATCACAATAAATTTAAATAGCAAGAGAGAGAGAGTTAGAGATAATAATGAGGGTATTGGATGTACGTTGCTTGGCATGTAGATTGCATTTGCTGCATATGATTGGTTTTTTGATCAGCATTCTCAAATTAGGAAAAAAAAAAAAAGAATATCGGTGATGTTTAGAATCTATGTTATACAGTAATAATTGATTTCTTTGCAGAAAAAAGAATTATTTCACGAATAGAATGTTAATTTTTTAAATTATATATTAGCAATCGAAAATAATCATGATTTATTGTTTAATTTAGATTCAACTTTAAAAATAAATTTTAATATAGATATCGATACTTAGATATTAGGTAATTTACATTTTTTTATACTTATAAATTTGTTTGTGACATTTTTAAGTTTCGATTCGAGGATTATAAAAAAACAATTATTATTGTTTTTTTTCTCTCATTTTTCAATTTAATCTTTTTTAGTTTAGGCAGGTTTATGGTGTCGGGGATGATGGTGAGTTAAGGGACTGCTGCTCTAAACTTCCTGACTCTAATTAGAGTTCTCGATGATTTTCCCTTGAGATTTGCTTTCAATCGTGTGTTGTTCCAGCAGCCTCTTTATTATTTTTTAATCTTCGCTGATTTCCTCTTTCGATAAATGCAAGTCTTCTGACAGAAATTTCCTGATCTGCCTCTTCAATAGCATCCTTGATAAATGTTTCAGGACGCCTTGATCGAAGTTATGCTTTGTTTTTTTTATTGAACTGATGATGTGAGTTCCATCAATATGCTTTCCAGTCAATGCCCGAGCCAGTTATCTGAGATTTTCGTTGTCCTCCATTTCTTCGAGTTTCGGCTTGTGTTGAAGGTGTCGATGGACCACATGTCTGGTGGTATCTAACTTGATTTGGTTATAGGTTTGGTGTCTTTAATGGTATTCCTTGTCAACCTCAAACCAAGTCGGCAGGGAGTCCGGAAAGTATTTGAGATAGCCGAGAAACAAAAGCGGACTTGCTGGCAGTATGTAAATAATCAGAACAGGTAACAATTTATTAATATCTTTGCGAATAGTCTTCATCCTGTCTTCTTGTTCTGGAGTTGGATTTTGAATTTTGGCAAGATCTCTAAATTCATAAGCCTCCTATTTCATGCTCTTAAGGCCTGTTTTGACTCTGTGTTTAAAGTACTAGGCCCACATTCTCGCCTGATTGATTTTGCTATCGCTATGCTGGTACTTGTCTAAAATTTATTGGAGCTAACTATGCTTGACGTAAGGTGCTGAGATCTTCTGGGAAATCACCAGCCTGCTTAAGGAAACAATGGTGTTTGTTTTTTTCCAAAGGATCATTATTCTATATATATTTATATTAATCCTTGTTATTTAATTAATATTATAGTATTTAAAAAAAAAAATATATATATATAGGGAACAAAAAAAATATAAAAATATATTAATGTAAATCTATTATGGTTGTTTTAAAGTTTTTCAAATAAAAAGGGTTAAGCTAGTTAAAGGTTGGGGTTAAAGTTGGGTTGCCAGCTGGGGTTAGTTGGGTTGGGTTAAGAAGGTTGTTGTTAGTTGGGGTTGGGCCCAACCCAACCAACCCCAACCCTTTTATTGTACTTTTGTTTGATTGAACTTTCGTCCCCAATAATGAAAATAAATAAAAAAACAGAACATTTATTATTTAAAGAGAGTATTTTTATTTCTTTTAATGCGTATGATTCTTATTATTTTAAACAGGTTATATTATAGAAATCAGTTCTGTCTACAGAGAATATATCCATAGTTATTTATAATGCTCTTTCAAACTCGGGTTTTAAAATTGTGTGAGCCAAAAAAATCATTAATTCATTTCTTGGAATTGTTGCATTAATTCATAAACATTTTAAAGTCAAGGCACTGATACTCGGCCCAGTTTTAGCAAAGATCACTTTCATATCGATAACATTTTATGGTTTGATGGTTTAATTTAGTATTAGGTTTATAAGATTCTAATTCATATTTTATATGGGTATTTAAGTCTAATTCATTTTAATATATTTTATGCATATAAATAAAATTTCTGTTCTATTTTTATTTATTTTTTACTGACGGATTGGCATTTTCAATATTTTAGTTGGAGATATTTGATAAAAGTCATTCCATTTATATACACAGTTTAACATCTATAAGATTTAACCATTATAATTATTTAAGTAACAATTAGTATATAAAAATATAATGTAGCCAGAACCATCAGTCAATGCGACATTACTCAGCCAAACCCCTTCCAAAGCCAAAGAATCACATCAGTTTAAAGCTCTATTCATCAAGAATGCGACCCTTCAGAGCAAGCAGATTGGCACGAACATCTGCCAAATATTCACCCCCATCATCTGTCTTCTCTTCACATACATCATCAAGGTCATTGCTTCGGCCAACCTCAGCTTTGACGCGACTGACTTACCTTTTGCCATTCCTTTGGGCATCTCGCTACCAGGGAACTCTTCTAGCTTGACCAGAGATAACTGTTTGGAATGGTATGAAGTATACTACGATACCAACAATATTTCTTTGGCGTAATAATTACAACTTCACATTTTTATACATAAATTAAAAAGGGTTAAAAATTACTCATATTTTGTGTTATTGTTTTTTTAATAGAAATTATTTAGGATCGTTTGATGGAAACAATGCTTCGAGAAAAGGTATGCTTGGCAATGTACCTATGCGTTATAACAACTGTAACTTTATTAATAAAAACGTGACTGATCAAAAACTGCAAACACCCTTTTTTAGAAAGCTAGTAAACAAAATTAAATATCCATACATACTTATTAACTTTTTTCAATTATCCCGTCTCCATTTCTTTAATGATTTTTTTTTAGAATAAAACATAAAATTAATCAACTCTAAGTCAGTCTATCGCAGGAGAGCTCAAGTATATCAATACCCTGGAAATCAATCGAAAGGACGACCCTGGAAGTAATTTTCTGGCGTCTTTACCCGATGGGGCAATCAACTTTACTGCTGCGAGCAGCCAAGGGCTTGAAGCAGTCATCATGATTAATGATGCACGTATCTTTGACTATCACAGAGGCAATGGAGTGACCCGCCTTGACTTCAGAGAAAACATCACTGTTCCCTTCACTACCATCATCACTGTTCCTGAAGG
>JAHDVE020007887.1:0-26944 GCA_022606495.2 Halesus radiatus | reverse complement strand
CAAACTTCAGAGCTTCATTATTGATGTTATTAGGTCAAAGTTTTATCCTTCAAGCGGCGACTGATTTTAGTGTGACGTTCCCTCGCAATGTAGTGTTTGAGCCAAGCTTGTTACATTCTTCATCTTTTCATACAATCATATCCATAAATTGAAAAAATTCACACTTAAATTGCTTTGATAGTGAGTGCTTACCTAAAGTTACTTTTAGTAATAAGTAAAAAAAAAAAAAAAATTCACGCATCGGTGCACAAATGCGTCCACAGCCCGCAACACTGTAAATAACTAAATGTGCAAAAAAATAATTATGTCTATTAAAAACTTCTTTCGCTTTTTAAGGTAATTTTATAAATATTCTCCAATTCTAAAAAATATAAATACAAAAAATAAATACTAACTCTTCTTGTGCCACCAATCATCTAATAAATGTAATATCATTAGAAAAGGAGGATAAAATAGTAACTGTAAAAAAATCATCTCTATGGTTAAATTATCAAATAAAACTGTGGTCATCTGAAGCGACCTGCCAAGTAATTATGTTTTTCTGTATCTGTTTGTGCATAATTTGATGAAGAATATGAAGTAATATTTGTGCAGCGCCCTTGAGGTGATTTTTCACAAAAACGGCGCTATACAAATCATCTAATTATTATTATTATTGTACGCCCCTATACAACAGTCTCTCACACCACTAAAGGGGATTACCATAATGATGATTACTTCATCTTGAGTCGATTCTTCATTGCTGAGGATCGTGACTCCAAATGTGGATGCAAAGTTCTTCCAGAATTGATGTCTTTGTGCGCTGGTTGTCCATGGAATCCTGAGCATTTTCCTCCAGCACCACATGTCGAATCGACTATCCGCTAATGTCGGTCTATCCGCTAATGCCATACATAATATAATCCCAACTACTCAATAGCATCCCCAATTGGAGTATATTGTGAAGCTGAATGGAGTGAGAACTGAAAAGAGAGGAAAGAGGAACGTCAGGAAGTACCTGGCCTTTCAGACCTAATCACCAAACACGGCTAAATCCAATTCAATAAATGCTTGAATTATGAATAGTGGTCTCTCACCAGGGCGTTACTGAGAGTATCTACCACTCTATACAGTAAAAGCAACAAGGTAGGTTTTCAAGTTCAGGTATGGATTGTGCACTGAATATTAAAAAAATACGATTTTATTATCTTGCAACAATTAATCAATTTAGAACAACTGTAAGATAAAAAATATATAATTATGGAAAAAAAAATCTGTGTGATGCAATCTTCAATTATTTTATTTTTTCTCCTTAATTTGTCAAAATATTATTTTTAAAGATTTATTTATCTGTAAAGTGATAATCTGTGAGAAATAGTTAGGATGCGGGCGAATTCTCCAGTTACTTTATATTGCATTAATATTACTGTCTGTATTTGTGTTTTCTCCTCACGTAAAATTAAAAAATTCTTGTATTTTAATTAATGTTTCATTTTTCTTAGGTTGGGCAAAACTTTTCAACGTTTACGGACTGCACGCCACTGACTTATAGAACTCCATGATATCTACGATTCCTCTGTATGCCCTTTTCTTTCAAAAGAGTGTTTTGTTTATTCTCATGACTCACATGAGTGTGTGTAAATATTTATTTGTTATTCATGAAATCCATATTTGTCTACATGTCCAGAATATTAAAAAGCATTCACATATATAATATGAAAAATATAGTATGGAGGCATTGATGTATGTATCGAAGTCTTATGCGTAATGGCTGGTATATAAAATGTATTCCTCGAACACGCCAAATATTAGAATTATCTAGGGCTAAGAAAAGGCTAGGAACTAGAGACTTTTTATTACGTTATTTAATCATATTGAAAAAATAAAATTACCACAAACGCAAACTAACATAAACAGACCACTTGGACTAGCGTACACACAAACCATAAAAACTACGTCGAAAAGCACAATAAGGAACTTCAGTGAAAAATATAATGGTGTTAAAAATATATATTCATATGGATCGGCAAACGCCGATTCTGAATATATATAACTTTTATTATATATAATTATACATAGAATTTATAAATCATTATTTGAAAGTGAATAAATAATCATCTCAACAAAACACCTTGTTATATTATTACCATTGTGTTTGGAACATCTGACGTCACGTGTGTATTCTGTATTTGGATTAGTATGGAGACTTTTATTTTTATTTTTCGATTTGGTTTTGAATTTTAAATAAGTATTTTTTTTACCGTTGGTGACATTAAAATTTAATTTGGGTGACTTTAAGTTCTTTAATTGTTGTTCAATATAAAAAATATTGTTAATTACAGAAATTAGAGTATTCATGAGCAAACCAATTGTCAATATGGATATTTTGATAATGTTAATGCTCAACACTATTATTATTTTTTGAGTTGAAGTTATTAAGTTTTGAGCTAAAAAGGTACATAATTACTTATGTTTAGTTGTGATTTACTATGAATAGAATATAAAATTATCTACGGTAAAGCTCATCCTTGTATTGACATTAGACATTCCAACCTCAAAACCGACCGGCCATAGATTTAGAGCGTTTTGGCGGCCTTTGAAAAATTGAAACTTTGAAAATTATTTTAACTATCAAAATAACGTTGGATAAAAAAATGTATACGAGTATACTGGTATTTAAGTTTGAATTTCATGAACAAAATTTGATTAGAGTTCCTTATTATTGGACAAAGACACCATAAATACCAAGCATTAAAAGCATCGACAATCTTACATTCGATGCAAAGGATGAAGGAAACAAAAAACATTTAACATGTTAACAGTTAAGAACGGAATATCGAATATCATGTATTTAAAAAAACCCAAAACTAACCTAGGAAAAACCTATTATATGATGTAAAGATGAATTTCTCGTGCAGGCGGTGTTTGTTTTGTATAAAAATCTACAGTTTTATTCCGCGCTTGAAGAAATTTTGCACCTTTGACTTTCGAAACAAGAGGAGGTCACTGTCTACATAATATTTATAAAAACCACCCCCTTCCCCCTTTCCCGTCCCTTGAAGCTTTTTTTTTTCTTTTTCAAAATGAGAGGAAAATTACTGGGTAGGGGTAGGGGTAGGGGTAGGGGTAGGGGTAGGGGTGGGTAGGTAGGGGTAGTAGTAGGGGTGGGGTGGGGTTAGGGGTAAGGGTAGGGGTGGGGGTAGGGGTAGGGGTATGGGTAGGGTTAGGTAGGGGTAGGGGTGGGGGTAGGGGTGGGGTAGGGGTAGGGGTAGGGGTAGGGGTAGGTGTGGGGGTGGGGGTAGGTGTAGGGGTGGGGGTGGGGGTAGGGGTGGGGGTGGGGGTAGGAGTGGGGGTGGGGGTAGGGGTAGGGGTATTTTGAGTTGTAAATGTTATCTTCAGTGATTAAAAATATATTACAATGAAGTTTACAAGCTTCAATGAAATATTCCAAAAATTTAACGTATTTTTATTGTTCAATTTTAGGACAGGAAAATGTATTAGATCAGAATATTTAAGACTTATTTGGCCTACATGGTTGAAGGGTAAGGCTCTCGACTATGAATCCGAAGGTCGCGGGTTCAAATCCCGGCGTGCGCGAGTAAATTTTATTTAATTAAGTTATATAAGTTGTTCTGTCATAATTGATTCATTTATTTATAATATACAGTATAGTTTTGCAAGTTTTAGAGTGGAATATACTCTTAGTATCGCCATGGTTAAAGATCACCATTTAGATTTGAAACGTTGCTTGAAATTGCTTTTAGCCGTGTTTGGTGACCAGATCTGAATAGCCGGGCATTTTCCCCACCTTCCTCCGTCCCTTCTCCATCCCCTTCCCCAATACCTACAGCCTCACAACATTCCCCAATTGGGAATGCCATAGTCTCACTGGCTCCAGACAGTTGAGAGTAGTTGGGACTCTTGTGCGGTATTCATATAAACAAAAAAATAAATATAAAAAACTACCAGGTATTTCCCACACATCTTCTTCCCATCTCCTTTCCCTATACACTCATTTCATTCAATTGGGGATGCCATAGTCCCTCTAGTTCTAGATGGTGGGAAGTTGAGAAAAAAAACACTTTATACTCCGAATGATTAATGCATGGAGTTTTATAATGCATAGTTTCCCATTCATTACTGATTTGATACCACTCAATTGCTGAGATGTATTAAAACTATTCCATAAGATAAGTAATAGGTTCTCTGGAGCAACTTCAGCAATAAGTCAGATTCCCAGTGAGCCCCGGATCCTGCCTCAGCCGCCCCTATCCGCTGCGGAC
This sequence comes from Halesus radiatus, assembly GCA_022606495.2. Classification (NCBI taxonomy): domain Eukaryota; kingdom Metazoa; phylum Arthropoda; class Insecta; order Trichoptera; family Limnephilidae; genus Halesus; species Halesus radiatus. The sequence goes on along the minus strand of JAHDVE020007887.1, from coordinate 22,682 downwards.
CTCTAAATGACACTGAAATAACCCTTATTTTCCGCATGACTCCCCGTCATTACGTTGTCCGGACATGGTCCTTAGGAAAATTGGGCCGAATAGAATTGGAATCCACCCCCAGTCTCCTTTCTGCCCCCTCCCTCTTCGCGTGACGTCATTTCAATCTTTAACAATTTCTCGAATTTACCGCTGGCCTTGCTTGCCCACTTTGGGATGCTTGGAAATGGTTTATTTCAAACTCAAAAATCCTTTTCGGCTTTCTCCAAACTTTGGATGATCTGTACTCAATGATGATTAAAATATTTCTTTTAACCCTTTAACTCTAACCTTCGTCGAATCGACTACACCGAAGCACAAAAATTATTTGCCATTCTGTTTTAATACTTCGCAATTTTTTTTTTTAATTTTGTGATCTTATTAGGCATTTACAAGATCGAAACATATTTTTCGTGTGTCGTGTTAACGAATGATATTAACAGCGAGTTCGAGGGCGTGCATCGTCGAATTGACGTAGGTTTTCCCAAAGCAAACAAATATGTAAAGATTCCCTAACACCCAATAGGATGCAGCATAAGGGGGGGGGTGAACTAGGCGTGCCACTAATTTAAGTAAACAGTAAATAAATAAAAGGTTCGGCCTGTTCACAAAAAGCGAATATTTGTTAGAGTATTTAGATTAACCACTTTATAAATGTTTAATAATTTGCTCACTGCAGTCAATATCAGGCAAAACTAAAGTAGGCGGAAGGCCACCAGGCTGGTGGTAAAACTGATGTCACGTGATCTTTACCTTCAGGCCTAAAAATTGTACGGTACGGCAGGTTTATCCATTATGACGTCAGTGGAGGTTTATCATAACTTGACTTTTCGAACATGCATCGGATGCGATGTTTGGAAATATTACAAGTTTTTCCGACTTGCTGTTTGATGATGTAACATTTTTTCATGATACCTATCAGTAATTACTATTATCATATGATTTTTTCAGACACTATATAATTTAATATCTTTAAAAAAAGAATGCTTTTTATACGGATATCTTTATTAAATACAAAATTTGAAAACAAATACATATTTTGCAATGACTAGTCCGCCAGTAGCCGAAATGACGAAGGTATGTAGGGTTATGGTTTTCTTCCGTTATTCTATAACCGAAGCTATCAAACTTTGGTATAATTTGATTATTTCACCAACGTGTTTCCAAGGTTACTAATGGCATCCTTTATTTTGAAATAGCTAAGTATAAGTATAATTTTTTTTAAAATTATATTTGTTAAAATTATGGATTAACTTATTGAAACTTTGTGCTTCACCATAATAATATTATGAATTAAATTGATAAAAATAACGGAATTCATAAAATTTTCGATAGCTCATTTCTAAGAGACGCCACTTTCGAATAAAGTAGAAATTCCGAGTTCGAGTCTCGGTTGCGGTCGTATATTTTTATTTGTTGTGTTTTATTCTGTTTCGTGTTTTCATTTAGAATTATTATATTTATTTTTTTTCAATGTTTTTTCGCATTATGTTCATTTTTCCGCTTTTTCTGTATTTTTAATAGTTCTGTTTTATTGTTAAAATATGTTAATTTTTGGAAAAGATATGTAGATTACATTTTTGCATATGGACTGGTACCGATCGACAATTAAATTTTTTTCTTACTTAAATAAAGTCCATTAAAAGTTTTAATTTACTTGTAAATATTTACTACATAAATTACTTAAATATTTCTCTTCTTAAAAATAAATTTGATTAAATATACATCGTAAAGATACTTATTCAGATATGGTTATACACAATATTTCTAACCATCCTTTTGTTAACAAATTATCAGCTTTTCATTTCATGCTTAGTAGCTTAGTTAATGTTCCAATATCCAGAAATAATGTTAAGAAAGAATTATTTATAATTAAATAGATTACAATCAACAAGAACTATGCTAATGCTAAATTAATAGATATTATTAACACAAACAAAAATTATCTTTTTTTTAAATTTCTATCATAAATTTATTATTTATTATTTTGAAATGGTTTATTTTATTTTTATTTTTTCAAGCATTTTTTAATTTTTTAATTAAGTACTTGTTTATGTTTGTAATTTATCTTCTCTTACGTTATTCTTTTTCTATGTTAATTTTTTGTCTACCCGTGTAATTATTTTTTAGTATACTGTGTATGCTTCGCTTCTGAAACATGTTGATATTTGTATATTAAATAATAGTGTACAAAAATGATTTCTTATTAATTTTAATAATAATGACACCACAAAGTAATTTTATTTTTATTGAAGACAAAATAAATCCATTGCCCAAACCATTTCTTTTCACCGTGCAGAAACCCGTCTTACAACATCACCCAACCGGGTGGCGATATTATTCCTCTGGTTGTACACTGGATAGGTGGGGAAACGATTCTAAGTTGCTACATCGTTAAAAAAAATGTAATATCACTTAATGTAATGATATTCAACTTATGCAATGGTAATGTTAAGAACGATGTCGGTTTTTCACAGCACACATTCGATGTAAAAAGGTGAGGGTCATAGAGATCAACAAAAATACACATGAAGAAATCCGACCTTTCAACATGGCCAATTCGGTAAACATTGTTGCAGGACAATCGTCTTTCTACCTTTTCAAAACCTCAAATACCATACCTACAGAACCCATGTTTGTAAAATATAAGAGAACAAACGACCTTTGATGAAAAAATTGTATTTCTTTTTAAATAGCGTGCAAATGAGTAAATGTTTTGGTAAATTGGACAAGATGGATGGATCCATTGGCAATTTTTTTATTAATGTAATATATTTTTTATAATATTTTGCCAAAATATACCAGTGTTTTTTTCATATTTAACCAAACAACCATATTTCATCACATCGTTTCTTGGGATTCAATGTGGGAAAATTTTTGAAAATTTTAATATTTTATCCATCTGAACAATATTTTGTCCATTTGAACGATTTTATCAATTTTCGAAAATATTGTGTCCATTTGAACATCCATTATTTTAATAATTTTCCGCAATATTGTAATTCGTAATTTTTTTTTTCACAGTGTTTTAGCCGACTATTTTATAAATTTCCTAAGTGGACAAAATACCTTTTCATATTTCAATATTGATAATTTTGTCCAAATTAATGAAATGTATGACAAAATTAACAATATGATGCTCATTTGTACAATGAATGAACATTTTTTTTATAATTTCTTCAAACGATTGGTTTTCACTTTGTGGCGTCATTATTAATAAATGATTTAATAATATACTTTCTATTCACCACTTTATTAATAGAAATATATCTACATGTTTCGAAAGCGATACTTTCTTCATACATGAATTAAATAATATCCTGATGAAGAAAGCATGGATTTCAAAACTTGTAGATATTTTTATATTAATAAAGTTATGAATGCAAAGTGTATTATTTTTTTTTTTTTTATTTCGTTCCCACAGCACAGTTCATATCAAGTGGTACAAACGTGGTGGCTCCAAATAAGCTCAGAAATCGCTGGTTAGAGTCTGTCAGCCGCGTCCCGATACCCCTTGTATATATGAACAAACGTAAGGTACAGATATCGTATCTGTATGCTCGTACGTAAAAAGTACTTAATTAAAGAGGCAAAAAAACTGAAAGTGTACATTAATTATTATTGCGTGTATTGCGAGCTATTTCACTAAAACTTTTTAAAATTATTTTCTCACTTGAAAAACAAGTAATAACTTCCCTTGAGAAATCTTCCTCGTTTCTCTTTGCAGGTAATAATTACCGTTATGTTTGTATCTCTAACTAGCCAGCATGAAATTCAAACAAAACTTTCGTCTAGGAATCAACATTCAGTTCTTTGCGACAACATTACAAGTGTAAAAATGTAGAATTTCTTTCAATTCTTCATTTCTTTCCCAACACAATTCTCAATTATTCATTAGCAAGTTAAAAAAAATACTGAAAGGGTTGCACAGAAAACTATTCAGTGTTTTTTCATGAGAAGCAAATTAAAAGAGTGAACCACAGTGTTTGTTTCTGTACAGGTTCTTTTCCTCTGTCATGGAATTCACATTTTAAAGCATACTGTAATTATTCAACATAATTTTTTTTTCTATATATATATTACTGTCATTTGGTATGCAGTTTTATCCAATGTCGGGTATAATAAAATATATTATGTAAAAACGAGAACCTTATTTCTTTATGGCGAAGAATAGCTGTATTATGATTACGCCATGCTATGATTTATTTACACGTGCAATATTAATTTTATACTCATACATCTTCTTCCCCTTGTACTACTCGAGTCGAGAACCCATCGCATCGATAAGGCACCTCCAGGCAGCCCTGTCCTCACTACATCAACGGTATACATCCAGCCTCTCCTGGTACAGCCATTGGAGTTGCTTCTCCCACCTGTGTCTGGGGCGACCCACTGGACACCTTCACTCCCGAATAGCACTCAGAATTTTACGCAGATTTCGACCATCTGGCATTTTTAAAGGTCTATTCAAATCTACCGGCGCCATGCAGTACAGACACGCATATAAAGTGTTCATAGATAATGTAAGCAACTAATTTTGCCTGCCACTTCATATCATATATTGCAGTGGTGATAGATGTACATCAACCTTTTTACATTCCCAAGCCATCTCAGTTGCGACTTTTCTATGAAGAGTGACAATGGTTCGATTTTTAACTCCTTGAACATTTTTTATTTTTTTTTATTTAATATAATACATATAAAATATTTAATAGTACAGATATATCTTAATAGCTAATTACAAAAAAAAAATTAACAAAAGTGCCCAACTCAATAGAGAAATATTTCTCGTGTTTGAGTTTGGGAGCACCGCCATCTAGCGACAGTAGTGAAAAAAATAAATAAATAAAAATAAAAGTACATCAAGAATGTAATATAGATAATATTTGTGTTGGTGTACACGATAGTTACTACAAAATAGAAGGCTGTGATGTGATACTGTAATTGCAACAATAAGACGCATACAAGATTTACATCGAGCTTCTTATTCGATCCAACTCTTATAACTCCTACAATTCCTCTCAAATATCTCGTTCGATAGCTTGGACCCTGGAACGTGTTCGCTTGTTTAACATCCAGATCTGGTTACCATAAGAAAGCGTGGAGCGATTCGCTGATTTGTACACTGCCAATGTTGTCTTGATAATCGCGTAAAGAGAATGCAGCACACGGCTTGCCGCACCTGTTCTACGGTCAATTTATCCATCTTGTCGGTCAGTTGCTAAGTTGGCAAATGCATCGGGATCTCACCTAGACATCGTGTGTTCAATTCTTCGACTGGTTAAGTCATCCACCACGTGTGATATAAGTAGTAGATTTTGAAATATTGTCAGGTTATACGTAACCCGGGAATGTTTGTTCTTCTTTACAAAAGTTTGGTTGTTTGCCTATGATTACGAACCGCTATTACGAACCATTATATTGTTATGTAACGAAAGGATGGCCCTGAGATGAGTTCTAGCTACTCGTCTTGGCAAATGAGCCCGGCAAGCAATCACATCATTACCCTCCATAAATTAACCAATCAGGCGTTTCTAGCGCCCAATTAAACCAATCAGATCATAAATTAACAAAACAGAAGCAGGCGACCCGAGCGCCTCGGTAGCTCAGCGGTATTGCTTGCGGCCTCTTGAAACAATCACTTTCCACCTGGAGCTCGAAGAGATAACTGCGTCTCTGGAAAGAGACAGCTATTTTTGTGTTACTAGTTTATTACGGCAAGTACTATGCGGACGGGCTGAAACCCGCAGCTGGTCGGGCCATTTGCTGCCAAAGCACTCATCAGGGTGACTTACTAATTCAATAGCCCATTAAATTCAGTGCAGAGATGCCCAGCCTTGGCGTCATCGCCAGCAACTCTCGCCATCCGACCAGATCACCTCCATGTAAGCTGATTTTCCATCTCCCCTTAATGTGTTGATTAAGCCCTTGGTACATTTGCATAACCCGGTTAGAGATTCGAATCAGAAAGAGAGATATTACAATAGAATCATGCCTAGAATAGGACCTTTTTTACTAACTACTCGATTGTACTTAACCTACAATGTTTGTCATATCCTGCAATAAACTCTGAGTATGAAAGCACTTCTCTGTAATCATTTAACGTAGACTTAGAAACGCCCTCAACCCAATTATAAGATTGCGATCGATCCGCGACCCTTAACGATGAGAAGCTGATGCCCCTGCCGATCTGAGCTAGGTTAAAGTCCGGAGCAGACTTCCCATCTACGAGGCCATCTCCAGGGTAAGTCCTGCAGATTGTAATTGTCTCTCATAACTTCCTCTGTAACCCAACCTTCCTCCTCCCCATTCCTTCATTTTCACAACACGGCTTTCCCACTTAGGGGCTTTCTCCCTACCTAACCTTCATCTTTCCCATTTCCCCTCTCCCTGACTTTCCCATTAAACACAACAATATGGGTAAAAAATTTCAGGTCACGAAGCCCTTGCGAGGTAAAATATATATTTATTTAAGTTTAAAAATTAGTTGGAATGTCTCTTGATACATTTAAGATTAATATTTTTTGTATTTGTACCAATATTTCAATTTTTTTCTAATATGGTGCCCTTACAGCAGAATCGTCCAGAAGTTTGGACATTATAATGTAGTTGAACATACGAGTAGAAGTCATATCTTCGGGTGTAGTGAATTGCTTGCTAGATCTAATAAAAAGCCCCGATACTTTGCAGCATTAGGCATACAACTACAATATATGGCCTGGAAACGTATATTTGGAATCAAGGACTACCCCTAGGTCCTTGATGAATTTTACAGGTGACAATATATCTTCCCTAATTTTATACGTAAATTTAACATGGTTTTTTAAGCGTGTATATGCCATAGAAACACATTTTTTTGTGTTACAATAAAATTTATTTATGTCAGCCCACGTGGATACGTACGCTGTAATGCAAATATGCTCATGGACAATGTTAACTGATGTTTTCGTGTCTGTATTGTACTGTTCTGCACTGCGGGATGCTGGTAGCTGTGAATATACCTTTAGTTCTACTTTGGTCATCTGAACTTTTTGAGTTTGTCATATAATTTTATGACCTCCAACACAGGAACCTTTTAAAAACTGCAATTAAATTTTCGCGAACATCTCAAATATTAGTTCGATTATTTAAGGTCGATTTCTTCTTCGTGAACTGAGTGACATAAAAGAACATTATTATTATTATTTACTTATTAATATTTACTTATTTTTATTAATGCATTATTATATACTTAATACTGTTTACTGATTATTATTTACTTATTATTATGTACCTATTATTATTTACTCACTGCTTCTTGTTAACAAAAATATGGTCACCCCATGATTGTGGCTAATTGGAACACAAATACTTTATGATAGTTATATGGGTTACAATGAAATTATTATTGTTGTAATCTATAAAAGTACGGCCCAACTTAAAATTTTTTTTATAGTATAACTTTCATTATATTCCTATTTTTTATAGAATAACTTTGGTGTTATTTAAAAAAAAATTATAATATACCATTTCACTAAAATTGCAAATCCCTTCATCCTAACAAAGGACTGTCCTAGTGAGACGAGTGGCTAATGTTTCTGTTTTTGTTTTTTAAATTTAAGAATAAATAAAAAAAAATAGTAAGGCAACCGTACTAGGCACTTCTTAATCTTAAAAATTCAAAAGTGAACATATTGTTAAATAGTAAGAAACCTGCTTGAGGAATATTCGTTCAGAACGCAATATACTTGAAAATCCACAGATTTGTCCGATTTATTGAATTTGATGATCTCTTTACTGTCTCGTCGTATACCTTTATCTCAATGAAACTAGCGCCCGGCAATTCCGATATGGTGTAGTCATAAATAAAAATCTAAAACCTCATAAAATAAACACAAATCCATGTTGGGAGGCATTCGATCATCTGGTTTATTGCCATTCGATTTTGTGACCTTCCGTGGGATTGCGACATGGAAACTGCCATCAGGGGTGAACTCAAAGGAGGGTAAACAGGAAAGGAAAATATGTTATGCTCAAACTTTGTTAGGGTCAAACGTAATGTCATTTTTTACGCAAAGATTATACATCTAACATCTCCGTAAGCTTTCACAAACTAGTCTTAACCGCCCTACCCATACGAACGTGCATGATATGGCCACTTACTATCGCCGGAACCCAATAAGCCGTATTCCGTACGTTCAGGTACAAAAAAACTATACCCGAGACCCACAAAACATTCGTGTACGTCAAGTTTGTTCCTGCATCATCTCGCTTAGTATTTCGAGGTCAACCGAAGTTAACGGACGTGTTCGGGTATTTTCGTCTCTCCCGTACAGGTTGGTATATTGTAGACATGTATTGTTATTGCGAAATCTAATGAAAAAGAAAACGATGTTTTTTTTACGTACTTTTTGAATAATAACCTGTTGTGTAAAAGCTGTTATGTTAGCTGTTTGTTTTAAACTGTTTTTACTGAATCTAATACGTACATTTTTATAACAAATTTCCAATTTTCGCAAGTGCAGTAACCACAAATAAAAGGAATGCAACAGATATATAATTACAAATGGGTTAAACAGTGATAACGTCTTTTTGACTTTTGTAATATGCAAATGCAGCCCCAATATAAACTGAAACGATAGGGAAACACTTCATTGAATGGATATAAATTACGAATATATCCTAGACATGATCTAGCTTACTCAACTGAAAATCCATCGGTAGATTGATGTAACATCATTGATGGGCTATTGTCCACACTTGAGTCAAGACGAGTCACGTTTTTCGGGATTTCGTCTATAGAAAGCCGTAAAAATTCCACAGACGTACTATTTTTACAATTATAGCCACCTCTGTGAGAGATTGCCCCGGGGTGCCTAACAGACACACCCGACAAAACCACACACTAAACCTACCTCAATGCAACACTAACTCAAAACAAAACACCTTTATTTACCGCGTTTCACACATTTTTAACAATTCATACAGTGAGTTCGCCGTTTTCAACTCAGCCCCTTATAATTTCAAACCGAAAATCAATAAATAACATTCACACAATACATATTACTCTACACAGACTAGATCCTTTCCTTTCCCCTCCCCTCCCATCATCCTCACCTCATAGGCTAACTTTGTAACTTTTCTTTTTAAATTGATAAATTTAAATACTTACGTCTAAACCTATTATTAGTTCAATTTTCTAAATATATTTACGATACATAATAATTATTGTAAACTGTTAAGCACATGATGGAGTAACGTACTCGTATAAAACCTAATATTGAGATTGCCTAGCTATTGAGTGGAGTCATCAGATGAAGAAGTATTAATGTGACTAGGGGATGTTTTGTAAGAACAGACATGATTTTAATAACGCGTGCAGGTACTGTGCTAACACCTGCGAAGAAATAAGTGACATTTTAAACCATTTAACATATCAACCCCTGGCCCCTCCTTGTACCCGCGCCCGGTGCGCCACTGTCCTCTACCAGAGGTCTCGCAGAGGATGTAAACATCCCTCCATGTATTAAATATGCAAGGGTGAGGGTAGTTCTGTATTCCTTATCCCCTCAGCGCCCGGGGTCTAAAGGTAACAACGAAAGGGACCAGATGTTACGGTTCGAAGGTCCAGATTTAAGTGTCCGTTGGCATGCATAATTATTTGAGTGGTACAATTTATTTTTATACGTTTACAGAAAGTACCTACCGTTGAAGATGAGAATATCAACATTCCCGTTTAAAGCTTTATAAATATATTAAGCTACAATCGGTTAGTAGTCAACTGGTCCGAAGCGTCGAATTCCCACCTACGCGTCACCGTTCAATCCTCTGCTAGTTAAGTCCTCAATCATTGCACAAGGAACATTTTCAGCTTATATTGATGAAAGTACGGCGAATTCTATGTTGTGAGGTTACTTGTAATCCAGAAATGATTGTCGTACCGCCTTTAAAAAATAATATTAATTTTAAAAATTTACAGAAATAATAAAAATTAAAATAAATCAAACATTAAAAAATTGAGTTAGTTTGAAACGAGATGAATTAACCATGTGAAGAACTGCGGGTTTCTTATGAAGGAAAGTCGCAAAGTCAGGAAAAACTGGTAAAACTTGAAAGGGGCCTATGTCCAAGGCTGAACGCAGAATTTTCATAAAGAAGATGAAGAATTATGTCGTTTTCTGCGATGAGTAATTATTACCATAATCCAAATACTGCGGATATCCATTAGACGTGTATCGAAACGTAAACACTTGATCCGATGGGATAGGATTTTCGAGTGAACTTCACTCAAGTACATATACAGGGTGTCCGGTAAGTAGAGTATTAAAAGATCTGACGTAGAACCTGCATCCGGGTAGGCGGTAAACAATTTGCACACCACCATAATAACACTTTGTAATGCTTTGCTATAAGCTATTGCTTTCTTAAATCTGAAAGGGGGTGCATAGACCAGATATTCTCATCGCATATGAACGACTTATTGGATAGTTTTTCCGCCTTCTGAAAAATCACACCAAGGGTACTGTGCTACTGCGATGGTTTTATTGTATACTGTCACAAATTATTAGAATGATTGGAAAATAATTTAATATTTGTGCCTGAACTTCACAAAATAAAATTTAATATGCATTTTGTGTTTGCATAAATCAAAGCAGGAGACCGATGTTAAACAGGAATTTCACCCTTATCGCCATCTGCGTAAAGAGTGCGTGTTTTCGTTCGAATTTAGCGAATAGGATCCACATTAGTAGGTTTCTCGGCAAAAGCTTCCAGCTCCGGCCGAGAGATGGCGCCTTAATATTTTATTAAGTGAATCCTGATACTAACGAGGTGTAGGGTCGGACCCGGGTAAATAGTATTACAGGGTCAGCGGGCCCGGCCCAACATCACCATAAGTGTCGAAATGGGTTGGGATCTAAGATTGAATTTTGGGATTCGGACCCTTCGACGTATTTATTCTATCCGTCTTGGCAGGATGCGACGTACGGTGTGTTGCGAAAAGCGTGATTGTCATCTGCCTTTTCTTGTTTATTTTAAAACATGATTTTTTACACAAAATTACCCTTTACACAACGACCTTCTTTCGAAAAGTATACGTTTATAATTTATTAAAACATGTTACAAAAATTTTTTTTTTTTTTTTTACATTATTCAATAACAATTTATATCATTAAAAAGGAAATCGATTGAAAAAATATTAATATTTGGGAGGCAGAGCTACATTTACAATTTTTGTTTTTTGCTTTTGCCATATCATTTCTTTTTTTATTATTGTTTTTATAGTATTTATTTACACAAATATAATTAAAAGCATGGTATAAGATTTTTTTATTTAAAATATAGCCCTACAAAGGGGTAACATGATAGCTAGTCTACAGGTTGTAATAAAATTATTTTTTCCTAATAATAATTCGTAGGTACATAAATTTATAGATTGATTATTTATTTATATATATAAGTATATATTAAACATAAAAACCGATAAAATAAACCTATTACAGGTATCACGTAATTTAACTAAATTACTAAATATAGATAGATAAGGGTGGTTTGGGCATCTAGAGCGGCTGAAAGAAGAAAGGTGTGTAAGGAGAATATATGACGCGAATGTGAATAGAAGAAGAAGCCGGGGACGCCCGAGGAAGACATGGCACAATCAAGTGAATCCAATACTTAAGTCGGCCATATAAAAAGAGAATGTACGAGGCGATGTATAAATGTGAATGAAGCAAGAAGTGTATGCCAAGAAAGAGTCGGTCCGTTCTCTCTCCCCACCCCTGCGGAGAAACGACAAGATTGGTTAGTTAGTGAGTACACTTAAATATTCAAACGTATAAAGATACAGATATTGCTCAATACCACTAGATGGAAGGCCCTTAACGTGGGTAATAATCCTAAATACAATTAAAACCTCAAAAAAATAAAAGATACATAAAAGCATGTCCGTGGAAATTGAGGCTGTGTTCCGTTTAAGTTTTATTTACAATTAATAATAATTACAACATTAGTGTTTTATTATCGTATTTTTTATAACAAAATAAAAAATATATATATGATATCCTCACTGGTATGTCCCTTGCTGAGGATTTCATTTACAATATATTAAATTACATTATATTAAATTGATTGTCTTCATATAAATAATTCTAAGGTGAGGTGTTTTAAGTGAACTTGAGTTGTTTCGGTGTTAGTCTGTATTTGGTGTTAATATATTTTAAATTTCAGATCTGTCTATGTGACGTATCTAGTGTTTTATTCGATTTTTTTTTAAATTTATTTTATGATTTTTAAAGGAAAGTGGGAGTTTGTTGAATATTTAGTACCATACTATGTAGTACATCTGTTATTTTACAATTATATTAGGTTAGGTGAGTTAATGTAAAGCGCACTCGAGGTGAACCTTCACAAAACTGCGCTATAGAAATTAACTCTTATTATTATAGTATATAAGTTTCATAAATATTATAAAAAATGAGAATTCTTGAGAACTTATGCCCTCAATTAGCTTAGCCGAATGTTACCTATGTGTTGATCTGTCTAACTCTTCTATCATCAATAAAACAATCTGTAATTTCTTAAAACGATTGGTTTTCACTTTGTGGCGTCATTATTAAAAAATGAATTAAATAATATACTTTGTATTCACCACTTTATTAAAATAAAGATATCTGTATGTTTCGAAAGCGATGCTTTCTTCATCAGGAGTAGTACTAAAAATAATAATGTCAAGTATTGACAAATGATAAAAATTAGAGCAAAACATACAAATTATAAACATGAATACAAATTGTTTAAAGTAGGTAAGTAATTAAACAAAAATGTTAATAAAAGTTATTAAAAAACAATTGTTAAAAAATATTGTTTAACAAATTTATACTTGAAAGTAAAAAAAAATATATTTTTTAATATTAATATTAATATTAAAATAAATTCAAGCGAAAACCATTTTAAAAATATAAAAATAATGTTAATAGTGAATTAAATGTAATAAATAATCTTTTTTTTTTAAATAGCTATATCTCTTATATTTATTTTATTATTAATATTAATAATTATAATAAATTTTTTTTTAATTTCTAACATAAATTTGTTATTCAATGTTTTATAAATAATTTTGTATTAACATTTTCGATTAATTACTTACCAACTTTAACAATTTTTTTTTATGTTCATAATTTGTCTGTTGTATTCTGATTTTTATCATTTGTCTATACTTAACATTATTATTTTTAGCATTCTGTATATTCCTGATGAAGAAAGCATCACTTTCGAAATACGTAGATATATTTATACTAATAAAGTGGTGAATACAAAGCATATTATTTAATTCATTTAAGAATGACCCATGTTTTTGCTACTTAATGTAGCCTTTCCATCTACACAAGCCAGTAGTAAAACTGGGGACATCACATTTGACTATCTATTAAAAAATTAATGCGTTACTTGTACTTCCATTGTCGTGATAACAGGTTTTCGATCAACCTATAGATTAAAAGAAGTTGGATTCACCGTCCGAAATAAATCTAACTATCATTTTGTCATCGAAAGGCCAAGCATAATTTAAAAAATTCTTTTAAATTAAGCCCAAGATTTTTAAATATAATTTAAGTCATTTTATCTAGACTAGCATTCCAATAGTCCGAGTCTCCTTTGATGGAAGCAATCTTCCCAACAGGTCTTCCATTGATATGCTTGGTGTAACCCTAAGTGACCAGCTCAGGTATGGGGGCTCCATCGAAGCCAGAGTAAAGATATCCTCTCAGAAACTGGGCGTATTGTACAGAGCCCGCAAAAACTTTAATAGTACACAACTGCTGACCATATTCAACATCTCGGCTGTGAAACGATCTGCCGGTCTCTGTGTTTCCTCCATCCTACAACATGGGTCTCTTCATGACCAAGGTTTACTCCTTCCTATCCTCTAAATAACCCTCCACAAAGTATCCCCAAAGATTAATAATAAAGGTCATGAAACTAAATGATGATTTATGTTCCTTTCGATGTAGCTTTCATTTATGCATCCTAATGATAGATGTAGTAATTAATCCCGTTATTGAAAAATCCTTAATAGATAAGGCAATGTGGATTTTCTGATTCTATCCACATCAGAAATCTATCGGACAATCAAGGAATTATCGACACACACTGCAAGGACATGCTTCTGCTTATATTAAGAGATGTAAGTTTTCAAAAATGTTGTAGTATTAAATTAAATATTACTTTAATGGTTTCATCATGCGAACATAAAATCAAAAAAATAAATCGCCACATTATTATTAACATCTAATTAACACGTGAGTTTTCTGAAAAGTTATTTTTGGATCACTGCGAATGTTGTAATTTTGGATCTAACAATATTATTATTTTTTTTATTAAAAAGTATACAATACATCATGCATTCTATTCCCAAAAGTTATGAATCTCATTGTGGGACACATGCACAACCTGCAGTACAAATTTTAAAAACAAACATACTTAATATTTAAAATACATAATTAACATTCACATTACATAAACAACATTTACAACACACAATTAGCATTTGTAATAAAGACATATCACTGGTACATTATAATATAAGTATACAAAGACACTTATTATAAAGAAACGCATCACTGGTACATTATATAGTTATACTTATTACAGAGACACATCACAGCATTAATTCTTAAGGTATTCTTTCAGATAATAGAATTTAAGCATTGTACTTTGAGACTTTTCATATTGACTTGCATTTTTAATATCGTTGGGTAATTTATCTTGATTCATTTGATTTTCACATTTGTTAGGGGTTATTGGTCGCTGAACACCGCCAAGTTATTCAGAACGGTTGCATGGGGACATTACATAGGCGTGAATATCACGTACCAATATTACACTGCCAGAATTATACACGGACGAAAATACGCGTGGAGAAAATTGCACGCACTTATATTACACCTACTGAAATTACGCGGTTCAAAAAAGCTTTTGATTGGCTTTAATTTTAGAATGTTTAACTGTGTACTAAATAAATTTCAAAGAGGTTCAAAAAAGGGATTTTTGATCGTGATATTATTATGTCTAATTTTGAAATTCTTGGTGGAATTCCATTTTAATACGATTTTTTTAAATTAAAAAACCTTTGTAACTCTCTTCCACTTGTTTATTTCAGAACGTACCGGTTTTACCCTATTACAGGCATCTCCATACTGGTACAATTAAAACTAAGTATTGAGTATAATAATAATAATAATAACGTAGCATTTACATAGCGTAGTTTTGTGTTATTTCACTTCAAGTGCGCTTTACTAAAATACACTTTAAAATAATGATTAACTAATTCCATTCAGTGGTATTCTTATAGTGCTTCTTTCATATTCTATTTACACATTCTTAAAATATTACATACATTCTTACTTATTCTTAATATTACTCCATCATTATTCCTCAAGTACATATTCATCTAATAAAATAACAAAATATTATACAGTATGTGCAAACCGATACAAAAAAACACATTCACAGTGACAGTGCAAAAATAGCAACATTTTAATACAGGAGTTGGGTTATATTTAGCAATAACTGAGTTTACATAAAAAATAAATAAGGAGAAAACCAAAAGCCAACAACTACCAGATGCTTAAGAAAATGGCTTTATTACATAAATTAAAGAGAAGTTAAAATTTATCGACGGTTGGATTTTTTAAATAATTTTGTTTTTAAAGCTCGTTTAAATTCAGTAAATATCTGGATATTACTAAGAGCTGAGGGAAGTTTATTCCAAATGAGCGGGCCATCTGCACGAAAAGAGCGATCATAATAGACGGCTCGATTATGTCAGGAGTGAGTCCCATCGCCCTTTCTATAATATTAGACATACGTACAATATTTGAAAGAGCAATGGGACTCACTCCTGACATAAGAGCAACATATACCATAGATTTAAATTTAATTGAAATAGTCTGAAGATCCCCGTAATAGAGTGAAACCGGTCCAGTGTGAAATAAACAAGTGGAAGATAGTTACAAAGGTTTTTATTTTAAAATTAAATCATAATATTATTATTGTAAGTGACTACATAGCGATAAATAGTTTACCGACATTCTTTTAGACGCTACGACAATTAGATAACTTTATGCTAAATTTGCAACCCTTTATACCTTTAAAACTATTATTCATATTCCCCTACAATCCCAAACAATTATTTTTAACAAAATCTTCATTAATATCTCATTCAAATATACTACCCGCGGGAAAAGACATTTTAAATACTATATACTCACTTGCCTATATCTTTTAAATAAACAAGAGAGAACACACCAACACATTATAAAACTTAATATCTCGATCTGGATTAAATCAAAGGGAACATGTTTTTTTCATAACTTAATTACAACCAAATCAAACAATAGAACATTTACATTCATAATAAATAATTAATTAGGATTTTTGCCTTTATTACAACGCGTTTCTTTTATTTTTATTATTCTTAAACATAATTGTATAATCGTTTCACAATAATACTTTGTCAAAAAAGTACGTGAACACATCAATACAGGTTCTCCTAGTGAGGCGTTTATATGAATAATTTACGGTACATACACATTATTCGATATAACAATTACTTATATAATAAAAAATATCTAAATAAATAAATTAATTAATTCATAACTTTCCTTTAATATTTCATAATGTCAGTTTCATAGTAAACCAAATTCTTCAAATTATCATCCGCTTAAACATGGTATTTATTTTATTGATTGGTTTTGAGTAAAACTTTGAACTTGTGATATGTTTTCTCTACCCCTACGCCTTTCCCTTTCCCTTTCCCTTTCCCTTTCCCTTTCCCTTTCCCTTTCCCTTTCCCTTTCCCTTTCCCTTTCCCTTTCCCTTTCCCTTTCCCTTTCCCTTTCCCTTTCCCTTTCCCTTTCCCTTTCCCTTTCCCTTTCCCTTTCCCTTTCCCTTTACATTTCCCTTTCCCTTTCCCTTTCCCTTTCCCTTTCCCTTTGCCACTGCCCCTGCCCCTGCCCCCGCCCCGACAAGAACATTAATCATTTTGCAAAAACTTCGCATAAATCGGTCCTATAGATTTTTAGTCTACAGCGAATACACCTATGTTTACATTGCCTTATATATATATATATAGATATCGTAAATGTCCTTACTGAATAATTTTTTTAAATTTCTATGAATTTTTCTACTTTCGAGTTACTTCAACGATTAAGCATATATAACAATTTATTAGGATTTATCAGCTTCAATAAGTTACTTCCAAAAATATAAAATGATATTCAATTTAAAAACGGTTTATTAATAAAAAATTAAATATAGTTTCTATTCATATAAATCATAATTCATTTGCAGAGGTATGCTATCCACATAGGCACATACGCACCGCCTACCCTACCTTACACGCGTGAAAATAAAATAATACTAAAATATATATAAAATTATTCTCAGAAATCAATCTCCACTTTCAACCGTACCACTACCACGTGTCAAAGACGGGAACTAAGTATGCAAAAAAATTTCTCTTTTTTGACTATTCAATAAATCAAATCTACAAAGAGTTACAGAAATGAGAGATCTCGGCATTATAATGGATGAGAAACTAAATTTCACTGCTCACATTCAACAAATTGTAAATAAAGGTATGAAAACTTTAGGATTTATATTAAGAACAATAAAAAAATTTCAATCGTTACGAGTAATAAAATTATTTTACATATCCCTAGTTAGAAGTTTAATTGAACATAATTCCATAGTGTGATCGCCTTTCTACAAAATGCATATTCACAATGTAGAAAGAATTCAAAGAAAATTTTTGCGTTTCATAAATTTTAAAGTAAACATTCCTTTAGAGCACATAAATTACCCATCGTTAATGAATATTTTAAATATTCCAATATTAGAAAACAGACCGAAAATTAACCACCTAACCTTTTTACTAAAATTGTTAAACTGTAAATTAAATTGTTCTGAACTCCTGCATTTAATAAACTTGTACATGCCCAATCGAACTACAAGACAGACATTAACTTTCTACATATCTTTATCCCGTTCTAACTATAGTTTGAATTCACCAATTCAACGCTTACACAGTCTTAGTAACAAATACTTAAATGGTATGGATGTATTTGACAATAATCTAGTTTTTGGTGCAGTTTTTTTTAATTTTTTTTTTATTTCTTTTCTTTTTAATTTTGGTGCAGTTTTTTTCTTTTTCAAATGTAACCTAACTGCTTTTCATGTGTAACTTAACCTTAGTGCAAGTTTTCTATTTTTTATTTTTCTTATGTGATTTTAAAATTATGTATCTGTATAAAAAAGTCCTATAAAGAAATAATTAATCGACCTTCCCTCGCTACCAAACGAAAGTTATCTAAACAGAACATAAACCAAACCTAAAATAAAGACCAGTCGGTTTAGAAACTCCTTCATAAGAATTATCATTGCACAAATAAAGAGTTAAACAAATGAAGCGGTTTCCAGCCTTCTTGTTTTTCGTCGCTGTAAGCACTTCTGAGGAAGTTACGGTGACAATACCATTTACAATTGGAAAACCCTTAAATTTCCACCCCGCCGTAAAACCATCGGAATGAAAGTTGAACAATAAAAGTGAGTTACTCAGGAGTGCTTCACGGATATCGAGAATAAAGGGGTAGATTTATTAGGATGCAGGTGGCGGAAGGTGCTTCAGTTTCTAAGGGTTAGAAGGAGCCCGGAGTGGAGAAAACAACCCCTTAAGATTCTCAGTGATAGTGGTTTATTTATTTACCGTGGAAAAGTTACTGATTTTTAAGATAAGATCAACCTGAAACTGATTCTGGAATGAACTAAATTAGCATCGAACTTGAATGAAAACTGTACTTGTCAATTGATTTTTTTTTCAAATACTTCAAACTTATTTCCATATCTACTAATTATTACTCTAAAAAATAAAACTTTTTCGACAAAACTCAAATTCGGAAAAAAAATCCGTATCCGTTCTTACTTTCTGAGTAATACATAATGTTTACAGACCTGAAAATTTCGCATTTTCAAGAGATTAACGCGAAATTCGCAATTTTTGAGCATATTCCACTTTTTTTTTTTTTTCGTTTTTCTGGTATTTAAAAGAAAGTGATATTATAAATTCGAAATATTTCTGTGTTTTTGATAAGCTAGAATATTCAATAAACGGAAAGCAGCTAACTTCACGTCGAAAATGGTGCGTACTGTCAATCATCCTATGATTTAGAAAAAAAAAATGATTTTATTTTTTATTTTTTATTTTTTTTTATTGTATAATATTAATTATATACAGTGGGAACTTATACCCGCTAAGCCACTGCAAGTAGCTTGTCAGCAGGAGTTTATTTCAACAATATAATATAATACAACAATAAATTAGAATCATCATACAAACGTAGGGCAAAAATTATTATATTTAGGGGCATGCATCTTGTGCTGTACATAAGTTGAGAAAAAAAAAAATTAAAGAGAAAAAATAATGGTAAAAAGCATTACAGATTTGTTACAAATAATTAAACAAATGGCGTTTCGCCGCATTTGCAGCAAAATACAGAAGATGCAACAAAACATCAACTACCACCGCATTTGCTGTAAAATAACACCGATTTTCCCAAAAACTTCACAAAAAATAATGCCACTTTCTACAAAATTACATGATATTTCCTGAAATTAATAATAATTATTATTATGTTTTATTATCTGTTTTTTACAACAATTAAAAAAAAATGATATCCTCACTGGGAATTCCCGTGCCGACGATTTAATTTACAAAATATTAAATTAAATTATATTTAATTGTTGTGATTACTGAAAAAAAATATATATTCCAAGGTGCGGTGATTTAAGTTCACTTGAGTTGTTTCGTTGTTAATCTGTATTTGGCGTTAATATATTTGTGTTACTAATACATAATAGTAACCCGTAATGGAAATTTCATCGTGGACTGGTAATAGTTAGACTTTAAACAGTAAATAGCGTATAAATGACCCCAGAGTACAAACACGATATTTTAGTAAGACGGTGGTTCAGTTTTCAGTTCAGTTCTATGATCTATGAGCTGGTTCTGTATTTTGAATTCTTCACAGAGCATATTTAAAGACTTTCGGGTCTTACCATCACAAAATCATTAGCAAGGCCGTTGAAATGATTGAGATTGCAGTGTAATAAAAAAAATACGGAGTCAGTGGGACCATGGCATCCACATTTGAAGTATGTTATGAGGTTAAAGAAAGTGAAAAAGGGAAGTAAATTGCTTAGAGAAAGATTGATAAATACTTGGGTATTCAGATTTGATCACTAAACATATCTAAAGCCGTTTCAAACTAAGTATAATACGAATTTTTAATCATATTTCATCCAGCTGCCGCTTTATTTATTTGACGTGTGCTAGAATTTTCTAAAATTGTAATAATAATTGATAAAATTGTTTGATTCACTTTGTTTTATTTTTAAAATAATTAAAAAAATACTTCATCCTGAGTTTCCTTCGCACATTACAAAATTTCTGTTTTTATTTTAATATTTACAACAATACCCTTGAAACCAGCGACGTTCGCATTAAGTCTT
The DNA here is from genome assembly GCA_022606495.2 of Halesus radiatus. Classification (NCBI taxonomy): domain Eukaryota; kingdom Metazoa; phylum Arthropoda; class Insecta; order Trichoptera; family Limnephilidae; genus Halesus; species Halesus radiatus. Next base: position 2,114 of record JAHDVE020007887.1, on the reverse strand, counting down.
CTTTCAAATTTCTCCAGAAATCCCAATTGAAAAGGATAAAATAAAGTGATATTCCGTCGAATCGCGGTGGTGAAGTAGCTACTTGTGAAGCCCGTGTTACATGGGGCATCAAAATACTAAAAAGTACGATTCATCCTAAGAGAAATCATTTACTGATTGCATACCTTAAAATAACATTTTAGTGGCCAATATTCTTTACTAATAACAAACGTAAGTTAAAGCAAATATAGTTTAATTTTTGCAAGTACTGATTTCAATATGTTGTATCGAAAATGTTCGGCTCAATATACCGTTTAACCTTTTTTATAATGTTTTTTTTACAAACAATTACAAACGAGAAAGAATACTGTTCTGAATCTTTAATACGCGGAATTGTTAAAAAAAATTGCTTTGTTTAATACTAGATGATGAACCCGCAATTATTGCCTGGGGTTGTGAATGGTTTGGAATAAAGTTTTAAGGTTGTGATGTATTACCCCTAGCCCTACCCCTACCACTACTCAATAATTTTCCTCTTATTTTGATATTATCTAGATATATAGATATATAGACAGATAGATAGATAGACATACAGATAGATATATAAACAGACAGACAGATATATAGATAGATAGATAGATAGATGGACAGACATATAGAGGTGGGTTATGTGAAACTTCAAATATAACTGTTATTATATTTTACTCTATTTTCCTTTATAAACCACTGTACACTTACATCATTATATTACCATATACGTGTCTTTTAGTTATAGTTAAATGTAATTACAAAAAGATATTATTATTATTGTTATTATTATTGTCTATTTATGTTAGACAGATATACAGATAGATAAAATTTGTGGGCTTCTATCTTTTGGCAGGATAGTTTGATATTTATTGAAAAAAAAAAATTGCTTATGGATTTGAAAGGCAGTATTCGTACGCTGGGTATACATATATTCTAGTGGAATGAATTGCATGTTAAGATATTTATTTTCATCCACAAGGCAGTCAGGTGAAATTACCACCTCAGAACAAACATTATTCTCTTTCTTTCTATGAACTATAAGCAAGTTCATTTTATATATCTTCTTTTATAATTTCTTCAAACGATTGGTAACTTTGTGGCGTCATTATTAATTAAATAATTAAAAATGTACTTTGTTTACACCACTTTTATAAAAATAAATAAATATCTCTACATGTTTCGATAGCAATGCTATCAAACGCTTTTTTGTAAAAGAATCAATTTTTTTATTGTTTTCAACTCTCACAATATATTTCTGTGTAACTTGTTGTCAAATTTAATACTAAAAGGACTTTGGTGCGAAGGGAGGGCGCTCAGTGAGATAGTCCCTAAGACAAGAGAATACAAATGATATGAAAGCTGTTATTTTGTGCAGAAATGGAAGGTTCTTATCTCGCATCAATCACTGGCACGGTTCCGCAATCTTTTTTATGATAAATGAAATAAAATTACAACAAATCTCACGTTAAAGAGATTATGAAATGAAGAATCTGATTAAATCCATCTAAGACTTAATTGCTTGTAAAAATATTTCAAAGTTTATTTTTTTGTTTTAATGTATTAAACATCCATACAATACTAGGCTTCGTATCAAAACCTTTTCTTACTTACGCATGCTTTTGAATATCTGGATAATTAATAAATATTTCTGTTAGTAGATAAGCAAATTATTTTTGTCATTTTTCATGGGTCATGGGTTGGTCCTTTTTCCCATGCATTTTGGGGTTTTAAAGCTTTTTTTTTCAAATTGGTAACATAACTGAAAATAAATTAAACAGTTTGTTTTTTATTTTTTATTATTTGCTTTTCACCCAAAATCAGTGTTTAACCAGTATGAATCAACGGAATTCTTGTAAAAATTTAGTTAGTAATAATTACAAGTAACTTTGCTATATAAAATATAATTAACAAACGAAATACAAGTTATATTAATTAAAATATTAGTTTGGAGAATGTTATTAATAAAGTTTTAAATTGTTAAAATCGTTGGTGGAAACACTTTTTTTTTAATTTAACAAAGCGTAGAATTCCGTTTTGTTTATTTTATAATTTAAAGAAACTAATTATTACCAGTATTTTTTTTTAAAACAATATGTTTAATGAAA
>JAHDVE020007885.1:0-23337 GCA_022606495.2 Halesus radiatus | reverse complement strand
ACATAAATTTTAAACAAATAATTATGGTCGAAGTCAGTATATAGATTTTTAAATAGATGTTTAAAGGTTATTAACGATAAAATATAGAAAGGTTAATCAAACATAATTATGGTATTATTATTTTATACTTTTAAATTTCACTGTAGTCATAATATGATATTAATATTTTTAAATATCTATTTTTACTTTAAAAAAAAAAACACGTTTGATCCCCCCTAATGCTAAGAACCTTTAAGCTTATCCAACATATATCCAAAAATCTAGATGCACATAAATTCATGAAAGCAGTCAGCCAACAAGCATTGCTCTTCAAGCCCAAATAAATCTCCTAATTATCCAAAGAAGCTGCAATGAATGATCGAGTCGTCAAATCCTTTTTCGACAGGGCTTAGTATCATATACGAGTTTTCGAAGGTTCGCAACGGTTGACCTCAACAAAATAATTCTCCAGCCCAACCCATTCTTTTTATCAGGTCGTTCTCCCTTTCGAAAAAAACTAGGAACTCAGGAACAAGTTTATCAGATTCTACACCAATCATTTACGAATCGGACGCATCCTCGAAATTATGGACTACATTGCTGCCAACGTCAGCTACCGATACTGTCTAGGTAAAGATCAGATCGGTAAGGAGCCTGATTTCCTCTGTGTTACCGCCAGCGTTGACCAGATCAACTTCTACCATCCAATCACCGCTTTACAGGACTGCATATTCAGTGGGTATGCCACTTATTCAGGAACCAGCAGCATCGAGATTCAGGTGGATGTCAAACAAGAAACCCCCGATCGACAGGGAGAAAAGTTAAACTGCACTGCCACCTTTGTTATGGTGGCAAAGAGCAAAAACTCGAAATAGAAGTATGTGGTCCCCAAAATGAGTCTAGATGAGGAGGAGAACTTGTCGAGAATCAGGCACGAACTAGGAGGAGATCGTCAGAAAAAAAGAAAGGAGGAAGCCAAAAAGTCCCTGCATTCTGTGGCCCCATCGACTGAAGAATCCCAAACAATCCATAATATTTTTCTCGAACTCATGAAAGACCCCCACCCTGTAGGACAGGTGCAAATTAATTCCACTAAACTAGAAAAAATTCTTCTGATGCACTTGCAAGAGCGTAACTTGCATGGGAAAATCTTCGGAGGGTTCATTATGCGGGAAGCATTCGAAATCGGGTGGCTCTGTGCATACCAATTCGTGAAGGGTGTCTGCTTTCCCGAGATAATCCACATCGACGATATCCAATTCATGCATAGCGTAGACGTTGGGACCTCGCTGCGCTTCGAAGCTGTGGTTGGTTATGTAGAGGGACCGGTGCTTCACGTCGTAGTGAGCTGCGAGTGCATTCGACCAGATGGGGAACGCAAGAAGACTAATTCATTGAGGCTGAGCTTCTGGGGTCCTCCCGATTGGAACACCAAAGTATTTCCGAGAGAATATAGTGAGGCTATTGTCTACTTAGAGTCCAAAAGAGCAACTCAAAATATCCATCAACATTGAGACTATTTTTTTTTTAATGTAAATTTATTTGTTGTGTGTGTTATTTTTTATTCCATAAAAGACAATGAGTGTTTATTTTAGCTTTGTTTCAACAAACATAGATTTTGGACAAAAATAATGGATCTTTCGAATCATTTTTTATCCAAAGTTGATGTCTAACGGGATAAAAAAAAATATGATTCTATGTTATTATATATTTTTCCCCAACATACTTTTTACAAAACATTGTACTTTCCTTCATTTCGATAAATTTTTTGTTTTATTTTTTAATGTTAATATCTAAAATCAGATTTATTTATTACTCTATTAAATTGAAGGGAACAAGTTAACTAAAAATTCCAATAATAATATAATAATAGGCACCATCTAGAAATGTGTGAGCCTTCTATCCGTTAGCGCCATATAACAGAACTAAACGCTCAACTTGCTAATAATCGTCTAGTCCGCAGGCCTCTTCGATAAGGTGGGCATAGCCTCACTCGAGCTGTTTCAGACAACCTTTACTATAACCCCGACTCTGCAGGCCAAATTGTCTAAATGTGCAAATTGCAACTCGATAAATGTCTCCTTACGCATGTACATTCCATATTGGTTTTTTGGTTTTTCATGAGGCTTTATATATTAAAATACTATCAGCATTGCAAAAAAAAGTCACATACACTCTTTTTTTTTATATATCTCATAGATATCTATATATCTTTTATTTAATTATTTTTTTATTATTAAAATCTAGACTCTTCCTTAAAAATTCGCATATCTCTATGACTCTCCGAATCTCGTCGCGGATTTTAAAGCAGACCCCGAACTCAAGGGATTTGTGAAGATTATGCTGGAACTCATCAGTTTGATATTCGAGAGTCGCATTATTGTCTACTACCTTGAGGATTACTACCTCCACTCCCACATCATCAACGACCGAGGATTTTCACGGACTATTACTCTCTCCAAGGTGCAGACACATTACACATCTGTCTAATCTTTGTAGACCCGCGATATGTCTAGCTTCATCAGAAATTATCTATATGAAGTAAAACTATCCCGACTTTAATATGATTGTTTCCTCTCTTTTTTTTCTTATCCTCAGAAACTATTTTTTGAATCATCGCATACGCTCCGTGATTAAACACCTGCCCAGAAACGTAAGCACAAAAAAAGTCTATCTGCCTGCGACGGGTTGGAGTATGAAGAAATCTTCAAGTCGGCCACAAGTCCGTACTTCGGTGAGAACCCTCCTGTTGTCAAGAAGACTCAATCTATTGAGGATGAGATTGACGACTTGAATCTTATCCAAGAATGCGCTAATCAGGTCGGAAAGCCCAAAGTGCATTTCGACAATAACCTGGTGTCCCATTACCCGCATGAATGGGACAACCAGCCCCGAATTGATGATCGAGCCATCCAATCCTAGACCAACCTGAGCATGCACGGTCCCTCTCTCTCAGGAATGCATCAACAACATCCCTTGTACCATCATCATCAACACAACGGTTCTCCGATGATGATGAGGCAACATTCGTCTAATTTGAATCACCAACAACATCACCATCATCCTCACCATCAGAACATAAGGGGGGAAAATAATGGTGGAATAATCTTCAATGCTAGTAGCGCGGGGATGATAGGTTTGGGAGGTAGTCCTTCCCACCAGCAGCATCACCATGGGATGAGCCACGGCATGCTCCCCAACGGCAGTAGTCCGAACATCCCGAGGGAGCCGAGGGTTGCTATTAGTACTGGGACTGTAGAAGTGGACTCAAATAAAAGATATGCTGGCAAACTTAAATTCTTCGATGAGAATAAAAACTACGGGTAATTGTATCTTTTTATATATCTGTTTGTTAATATCTCTATGTTTTTTTTTCTTTTCCAGTTTTATTGTAATGGATGCTGACAATTCCGATATTTTTGTGCATTTTGACGATCTGTCAATGGCAGGGATGACGAAAGAATTCATGCGTAGTACGAAGCAGGGTAATATCATCAGGTTTTCTTTCCAGTGCATGAGCTATATTGGTAAGTACAATAGAAGTCGAAAGGCTGTGTCTCTCCAAGTAGAAACAGCTGAGGATTATAAAGAATTGTATCCTTCTCATCTGTCATGATTACACACAAAAATATTTTATCACTTTGAATATTTCACTAAAAAAAAATAATAATATAAAGCTTAAAAAACTAATCTCTTTAAAAATATATAATTAATGATATTGAATATATTTTATGTATATATATATCTGTTTGTTTATGAAATATATAACAATCATTTAGCTTTAGGATGGATGCTTGTGAACAATGTTGCAAAGACCAAAGACAGGATAGCCATGAGTTTGATCAGGATATTCAAACTAGGTCCTGAAGTATCTTTGAGTGGGTCGCCGACAGTGTCTCCAACAACTGCAGCTTTGTGAATGTCAGATCCTTTTCTTACTTGAGCTCCTACATTCATAATAATATAATAAAAAATGATAAACATTATAGAAATGATTCAAGTTTAATTACCATTTTCGTCAATCATATATCCTCCTTCGATATACTTTTTAGCATTATCCCAGGCCCCACCAGTGTTGGCTGCCGAAATGGCAAGCTGAACTCCGGAAACGATAGCACCAGGAAGGAATCCGGCAATAATGTTAGGGCCGAATGCAATACCGAGAAGCATAGGAGTGAAGATCACCTAATTTTAATAATATATTGTATAAGTATTAAAAATGTGAATATTAATTTACCAAACATCCAGGAGCAATCATTTCAATGAGAGAGGCTCTGGTGGAAATCCTGATACATGCTTTATAGTCGGGTTCCACAGTTCCATCGAGGATTCCAGGGTTTTCTCTGATCTGTTTCCTGATTTCTTCGACCATACCGAGTGCGGCCTTGCCTACTGATTTCATGGTGAATGCAGAAAATGCGTAGGGAAGCATTGCCCCTATCAACAAACCTGCGAATACAGCTGGAGCAGTAAGGGTGAGTTCACTATCTCCCAAGTCAGCATTGTGGAGGAATCCACCATAAAGAGACAAAGCGACGAGAGCAGCTGAACCGATAGCGAAGCCTTTTCCAATGGCAGCTGTTGTGTTTCCCGCAGCATCCAAAGCGTCAGTCCTCCCTCTAACTTCCTCTCCCATTTCGGCCATTTCAGCAATGCCACCAGCGTTATCGGAAATTGGTCCATAGCCGTCAATGGCCAGTGAGATAGGTAGGTTTGAGAGCATACCGAGAGCCCCAAGAGCAACCCCATAATAGCCGAGCAAACTACTTGCGCCATATGCAGTTAAAGCAATACAGATGACTGGGACAATTGTGGAAAGATAACCCAGAGCGAGTCCATAAATGACATTGGTGGCTGCTCCTGTCTTGCAACTGCCTGCGAGCTCCCTGACGGGTGCATACGTGTGGCTCGTCATGTACTCAGTGAAGCCTCCGATGATCATTCCAGAGACCAAACCAAATATGGCACACAAATAAGCATGGTAAGGCTTTTTGATTTCGTTCGATTTCATATCTGTTCCGACTATGTAATTATCGGGATAGGAAAGGTGAGCTGCGAGATACAACAATCCTGCTAACAACACTGTTGAAATTATAATTTGGTATTTGAGGGTTGACTCTATTTTTTTCTCAACGTCCACTTTGTTAATGTATATGCCGATTGCGGAGGTGACGAGGCACACGAGAATTCCGAACGCAGACAAGGTTAAAGGGAACATCAGGTTTTGGAGGTGGATCTCGCTGGAAACAATGGGGACAATACCGTCAATAATTGAAAACAGCGAATTAGAGGAGATCACAAGAGCTGCGCAGGTAGACTCAGCAAAAGATCCAAAGAGATCGGCACCCATACCAGCGATGTCACCGACATTGTCTCCGACGTTATCAGCGATGGTAGCAGGATTCCTGGGACTATCTTCAGGAAGATCTTTCTCGACTTTTCCGACGAGATCAGCACCCACGTCAGCGGCCTTGGTGTAAATTCCTCCTCCCACTCTCCCAAAGAGAGCAACGGTGGAGCCTCCGAGTCCGTAACCTGCAATCGACTCAAAGAGTTTGGAGTAATATCCATCAGCTAAGGTAGTGCTATCTTGAAGTTTCATGATAGCCTGGAAAATAAGAATTAGGAAAAGAAGAGTAGCCAGGGCAATCGAGACTAGAGCGAATCCCATAACACAGCCTCCCCTGTAAGCTGTTCTGAAGGCATCAGCGAGCCCTCTCTTGGCGCAGAAGGTGACTCGATAGTTGGTGTAAGTGGCAATCATCATTCCGATGGCGCCACAAGCGATGGAAGTAATGGCGCCAACCACAAAGGCGACAGCAGTGTAAGCTGTGTGAAACCTTTCTACGGCTCCTAGGATGATGAAGAACATGATTGCAACGAAGATGATGCATACGAGATATTATTGTTTCAGGAATTATTTTGCACCCTAAATATCAGAACAAACAGATTCGTATATGTATATTTTTTTTAAAGAATATAGATGTGGACATTTTAATAAATATATATTATACATATATGTCTATATATATATTTAATGGTATGTATGAAATAGTAAGAAACCAACTTAAAAAAGATTTTTTATTTCATATCAACCTGTCCAGATCTGATGAAAATAATGAGAAAAGGTATGGTGATTGTAAAGTGGTCTTTACCTCTGAAATCTTGCCCCCGATTTCCAGGAGAAGTTTGATTTGGTGTTAATTGGTATCGTTGGCGAGTCCTTCATACTCTCCTTGTTGTCCATTGAGGTCGATCTTCTTGACGCCCAAGTAGTTCACAACTGCCCAAACGAGTCCCAGTCCGCAACTAACCAGGACAATGGCAATGACTCCACTCATCGAAAGAGGACTATTTGAGAAAGCGATAGCCGCTGAAGCAACTCCTGTCTACATCTTATATGAAAATATATTTTTTTGTGTGTGTTATTTTTTATTAAAAAATAAATATCTTATCAAATTAATTTTTTTATGTACAGCTATATAATTTGATCGTATATATATTGTATAGAGTTGTGTTGATTAGTACCATACTATTGCCTGTTTTTTAAAATAACAATAATAAAGGTATCGCCTCCATATTAACTATCAACATTTCGACTTAATCATTTTTTAATACTAATACGATATTATATGAAAATATTAAGATAAATCTCTCTTCTTGTTATGATATCGATAAAATAATTTTAATTAGGAATATTTTTTTAAATATAGTTTATTTAAATACAAAAAAAATGAATAACATCTTCTTAATCATTTCGATCATTTCTTTGCAGCTTTTCCAGTGGCTTTACCAGCTGCTGGGGCAGTTGTGGGAACGACTTTGGGAGCAACAGGTTTAGGGACTGCGGCAACCTTGGGGGCTACAGGTGCAACCTGAGGTGTAGTGGTGGTGGTGGCCTTGGGTGCAGCTTTGGGGTTTTTGACTGCAGGTCCTGACTTCAGCTCTGCTTTCTTCTCAACCTTCTTGGGCTCTGGCTTTGTGACAACTGGTTTTGACTGTTCAACCTTCTTGTCGGCCTCTAATTTTTCTTTGGCCTTCAAATCCTTTCGCTTTCTATCAGCCCATTCGTTATAGAGTTTCTGGTACTCAGCAACAGCTGATTGAGTTTTTTGCCATCTGGTGACTTTTTCTTTCTAGGCAAGAGTAATTAATGAAAATAATTATAATGATATATGTATAAATTTTTGAATATATACCTTGATAAGTTTCTTTCGTCTCAATCTAGCGTCAGTGACAATTCTCTGAATCTTTGGAGCCTTTTGTCTTTGAGCTTCAACTTTCTTCTTCGATGCAAAGGTTCTTCTGATCACATTCTTCTTTATTAAGGCAGCAATGTTCTCTGACTTCTCGAGTCCGTACAACTTTCTGATGCCGGTGACTCTCTTGGGACCTAGTCTTCTGGCTTTGGTCACGTCGGTCAGTCCTGGGATTTCCTTATCACCCTTCTTCACGAGGGACAGAGACAAGGCTCTAATGTCGGGGCCAACGATACAGCCTCGCACAGACTTTCTCTTCCTCTCGCCCTTTCTCCTGGGTCTGTAGCATGAGGTACCTTCGGAGAGAAGAAGTCTGACTCTGCCATTGGAAAAGACTCCCTGCTTCATGGGGAACCCGTCTTTGTCATTACCGCCACAAATCTTGAAGACATATCCTTTGAAGTCGTCGCCGAGGAGGTCAGCATCGACTTATTGACCAAGTCTTTTTTCGAAGAAGATACGGCTGTGTATATTATTAAAAATAGTTAATAAGGGAAAATTAGTTTTTATTGTTGAATATTGAATATGTTGATATTTTTGTTTTGTTACCATTTGTTATCATCATCGATTTCGAACGATTTTTGAGTACCTTGAAGTGGGTATGCAATGTTGAACTAAAGAAAATATAAGGTTGAATACAGAATATAGGTTAGATGGCTTGGGTTGAATTTTTGAGATTGTGTACCTTCATATATGTTTTTTGGTGGTGATTTATATTATATATATATTTATTATTTTGTGATTAATATTTGCAATATATATGTGTATTTTTTTATTATTAAATTGGATACACATATTATTATATTTTATTATATGATATATTTATTTTTTAATTGTTGATTATCTCAATTATTGTATTTTTTACTCATCATTATAAGAATTTTCAAGTAAAAAATGTTTATTGTATTTAAAAAAAAAATATATATCGTCAATTTCTGATTTAAAATATTAATTCAAATAATGATCTTTTGTTATTTATATTGTGGGAATTTGTATAAAAAAAATATTAATGATTGAAGTTCACAATAGACTTTTCTAAAAAGTTTGTATGGTTTTTATCATCTGATCATCTCCAATAAAAATAGTTCCCTATTTTTATTTTTATTTTGATCCAGTCAATTTCAGTTTTGTTAAACAAACCATTTTTTCATTAGCTGGATCAACCATAAAGTCTGTATGTCCTATTTTTGTGTTCATTCATTAATATTTTTTCTTATTTCTGTGTTTGTTTAAAAAAGTATAAGTACTTTTTTTTTATTAGATTGAGCAAAAAAAGAAGAAAAAAAACACAATAAAAAAGCAAAAATTGCTTTTTTATCAAATTTTTATTTCTCTCATTGAGCATGTGCCCTGCAGATGGGGCAAGTTTTATTTTTGTCAAGCCATTTATTCAGGCATGCGACATGGTATATATGTTTACAAGGTAATTGTGTTAATCGACATCCTACAAAAAAACAATAGCATTTTTATACTTTTTTTAATTATTAATTAGTTATAAAACGAACCTTTGACTATGTCTGTCAAGCAGATGCTACAATAGCCTGTGTTGTCCGATGCTTTAAATCGTTTGAATCGTTTGGGTTTTGTCTTCTGATTGGTGCTATCACTATTGGAAATTGGGGTTGATTGAAACTGTCTGTGAAGTTCCTCCAAATAGTCAATAAAGTTCGACGGTATTTGTATTTGTATTTAAAACTGATCACGATGTTAAGTTATCTGATTTTTTGTATTTTTTGTTAGTTTGATTAGTTTTGTTTGTTTGTTTATTTATTTTTGTATTATTTTTTCAGTTATTTTGTATATTTTTTTTTTCTATTCATATTTCTGTTTGTTATTTGTTATAATACCTATGATGAGGATGTATGTTAGATGGACTGTCTTGGCAGAGAAGTCAATTCTAAATAATCACTATTTTCGATGTCTTCAATCTCGCCATCTATGAGCAATTCTTCACATTTTTCGGTGGGCTCAACTTCGAAAATTGATAATTCGAGATCGAAAGTTTCTTGTCGGCTATTGGATTAGTTGGACATATTCCTAAGTATTTTTCGGGAACAAAAATTGAGATTTATTTTTTTCAAATTGTTCTTTGATTTTTTGTTTTCTTCTTTGTTCACACAAAAATGAAGTGTATTTTGTATTCTCTACTGGGGTGGGTTTTTTGTTTTCTTTGGATTTTTTTTGTAATAAAGGTTGCTTGAAATATTTGTTTTGACAATATTGATTTGTTTATTGTTCTTTAAACGAGAAATTGAAAAATTATATAATTTATTTAATTATACATAACGAGATTAAAATATGCCATGCTTTTGAAATATCATCTCCTCATATCGTTTTTTTTTTAATTTCTGTACATTTTATCTAATAATTTCCTTTCAAATAAAATTAAAAGGAAATTTATGTATGTGCATATATTTTGGTAATGATATTGCTAGGAAAATTCTATTATAAAGCCAATCAACCTTATACCAACAAAAATATAGAACAATAAAGGGTAATATTATGACTAATTTACAATATTAAATAATGTTTTGTCTAATCGATATTTTTTTTTACATTTTTTATAAATAAAAAATATTTATAAGAGTAAAAAAACCAATATTGGAGAGAAAATAAGAATTCGAAATAAAGTAATAAAATATGAATTGTTCATTAAGTCTCTTTTAATTTTTTAGCATTGAATCGTATGTTTTTTTTAAACATTAACATTTTCTCCAGTTTTTGAATTATGTTTTTTGGTACTGTAATATCTATTTATAAGAGAAACAATTGAAGAAAATATGAACTATGGATAGATATAATTAGTTAAAAAAAACACACAACACTATTATAAAAATAGAAAACAAACACCCCCTTTTAATATTAAATCTAAACAAACTGCCTATGTTAACATATAAAATAAATATATAAATGAGTATAATGAATGTATTTAAAAAATGGATGATTAAAAGTATCTACATACTGGTAATAATCTGAATATTATTATTACTGTATTAACAGAGCTTATCCTTTGAATAATTGGCAACCATTGTTATTAAGAATCGAAAAAAAAAAATTAGAAGTGTAGGTGGAATTTTGTTAATCTATTTTTTTAGCGCTTTGTTAATTTCTGTATAATGTAGAGAAGAATTTTTATATAAAAATACAAATAAAATAACAATAACAATAATTTTAATAAAGAAAAAAAACTATGAATGATGCTTTCTTAGATAATCCAATATTCAAAACGGGTAGTCATTAAAAAAGAAATACTGAATGAATGAGTAAAATTATTCACACTTTGAGAAAACAAAAGTAATGTGGACATATCCTTATCCATAAAGTTACTATTTTCTTATTTTCTTATTTTCTTATTCAAAAATCTTTCAAAATATACAATATATCCCTTCAAAAAATAAAAATAAAATATATCTGTGTTTTTTGAAAAAATACTTATATATATATAGATCGATATATCTCTATCTAATCTATAAGTTCTTAAAAATTAAATATATAAAAGTATTTAATAATTGGATTTTATAATTTATTACAAAATCCACATCTCACATCTCCAGATATACATAATCAGGTTTTAAAAAAAACATATAAACAACAAAAACAGTCGAAGATGATAACAAAGTAGTTGTATCTCCCCAACTACTTGAATCCCAGCACCCCAACCTTCATTCATCTGAAGATGCTGGTTAATAGCCTCATGGCTAAGAAATCCACCAAGTCCTTGAAAAACGAACTCATCACAGTAACAAAAAATAATCATCAATACATCCCCATATATTATATCTCTGAATATGTATCCATTTTTAAAAAATTAATGCAAATATAATAAATGGTTTATTTCTAATAATGTAGTTTGTCAACTCAAATGGACCTGACGCTGAAAAGTTTGTACTTGTTTGTATCCTCCAACAGATCGATGAGGTAGAACTCAGGGATACCAAAAATACCAGTTCCAAAGTTGCTTTTCTCGTGCAAATCATTGGTGAGTTTTCGATCAGAGATAACTTTCTCTACTACTTTCCCGAAGCCCTGACGGTGCAGCGAAGCCCTCAGGATTACTTGAACTCCATGATCAAATACTTAAGACTCCCCATCCAGACCCAAATCATCTTGGCACTTGCTGCCTACCTGGCAGATAACAGCCCCTTGTCGGCCTACGGCCAAGAGATTCTCAAGAACAAGCTAAAGTAATTTTACGAGTCGGGAAAACCAGTAGAATTCTCGTAGAAGGTGATAGAGTAGCTATTGTTTCAGATTGGTAAAAATTCAGATATGTTCGAAAACATGCAAGGTGAGTATCAGTTTCTGTTGGATTGCAACCCTGGTGACAAGATGGGCGCCTTAAAGTGCCACCACATCCTCGCAAATAACTATCGGGTCTACTCCTACGCCCCTTGTGTGGCCACCAAGCCAAGTGAGCTGATCAAGAAGTCTGAGCTGTTGCGCGACCTTGGCCCCTACTCAACCTACAGTATCGAGTCGCTAAAGGTGGTACTCAACGAGTTGGGCGCTTTAACAGAAGAGGATGTCTTTGAATGCCTCATGTTAATGTCCGAAGAGAATGTTTACATTCAGGATACAATGGACAGACTCATGACTGAGCTGATTGTGATGAATAAAAAGACAACCAAAGGAGATGACTGGCGTAAGTTTTACCAAAATCAGGACCCGACCGAAAAGAAGATGCAGGCTACATGGAATATAGAAGTATTCTTGACTCATGCGGTGCAGACAGTAGCCAATCTGAAATGGACAAATGTTATGGCCTTTTTCGATCGGAACAACCTAGAGTTCAAAAGCCATGAAGCATTTCTCAATATGTTCAGGATCTTTCAAAAAGCCAAGAAGCAAGGCCCGAAGTTCAAAACACAGGGTGTGCTGTTTTTTGACAAGTGGAACCACCCCAAAAGTCAACTTGTGTTTCTCATCAACGTGTTCAAGTGCCAACAGCCAGATGTGTTGGGCCTATTCGAAATAAGCAACCGAAAGCTCGTCAAGTGTCTTGGGGATCTCAAAGGCAACAATATTGCAAATAACCAGTATACCCCCCAAATGCAGCTTTGGGGATACCTTGACTTGGTCTTACTACTTGTGGAGTTGTCGGACTACGATTTCATGGCTGCTCGAGAACTCATCGAATGGCCGATGATCCACTGCCCTGAACTGCTTCTTCAGACACTTTCCTAGATTCGAGTGTCCCACGGCTAAGCCCTCCTTGACGAGGTTTTTTCGCAACTGTTTCCAACTTACCTATCTGACCACCAGAAAAACACTAAACTATTAGATATACTCTGGTAAAACAACGAAGATCTTGTCATCAGTAACATCTGCGAACTCTACAAGAATTAGAACAAGAAGGAGACCAGCTGTCTCAACCTGTCCCGCGTCCTTGATATCACCCAGAATATCAGAGAATCACTTATCCCTTTGACGAACTGGAACGATTTTGGATTCGCAGTTGCCTTAGGGATTCTGGCTGGGAAGAGAGAGTTTCTTCATTTCGAACAGTGGGTCAAAGAGCGACTCAAGAGTGTAGGCAATCCCTTCCTTATCGCGATTCTAGGGTATATTGACGAAAATCTGTTGCGCTACGTACGAGAAGTCGCCTTAAAATATGGAGCCACTCACCCGACTCTTCCACAGACATACGACATCATAATGGATAAAGCACAACTCAGTCGAGAGCTTCTCGCTTTTGTATTCGAGTCGGCACTGCAAATCCCAGCAAACAAGTTTTCTATTCGAGGGGTGGAAAAACTGAAGAATTTATACAAAGAGATTGTGCAGTTCTTCCCTTAAATGAGCGAATCGCAGGTCCCGGACGAAATCGAGATCCAGGCCGAGAAACAGTTCCACAGGATCTACCGCGAGTAGATAACCTTGGAGTAAGCCATACAGATGATGGTCGGCTTCAAAAACTCTCCTAAACAGGAATAAAAGGAGCTGTACGCCAGTATGGTCACATTCTTGTTTACAGAACTCAGATTCCACTCCAACTATCCCGAAAAAGAGTTAATGATCACTGCTAACTTCTTCGCTGCCATCATAAATGCCAACCTTATTGAGAAGAAGCTCTTCAATGTATTCCTGCAGGTGCTTAGAGACGATCTCAAGCTCACCAACCGCAAGTTCGATTTCGCAGTTACTGTGTTGGATAAAATCAAGCCAAAACTCACTGAATAACATGATTTTTGCGAGGTTCTCATCGATAATGAGTATTTACTTGCGAAAAACCCCGATTTGGTGAAGAAGCTTATCAGTCAACTCAACCCACCACTCAGCTTGTCGAGTGATAAAGCTCTGATGCTTAAAACTGCGGTTGACCTAAAGAACCAACCTCCTCCTGCTCCCCCACCACCCATCATAATCGAAAAACCTGCACCATAGACACCAGTTACAACAGTAGTTACTTCGCCAGTAATCCTAGAAACTCCAATGACCAGTGATATTGATCTTTTGGAGTCAGAGGATAAATCAACTAAAATTCAGGTGAATCCAGAAAAATAAAAAAGACTAAATCTGTTATTGAATACGATGACTATTGACTCTGTCAACGATCGGTCTGTTGAGATCAGCAAGCTGCTGGATACCAAGGAGATGGTGAAGTGGGCTTCGTACCACATCGTCTTCAAAAGAATCACTACATGCGGTCAACCAACATCCTTCGAGATCTTTCTCTCCCTCATCAACCGCATTAACAGTCTCGAGAAGCCTGTGTTGCGCTTGGCCTATAAAATACTGGGAAAGTGGTTTAACCTATCCGCAAGCAAATCTGTGAATGACAAGAAGATTAAGCATTTTCGTAACCTTGGCTACTTCCTAGGCAAACTCACCATTTCCAGAAACGAGCCAGTCCTGATTTGCAAGTTAAACATTAAATAAATAATAATAAACTCCTACCAGCAAAAGACTAGACTCGCGCAGAACATTGAGGTGATTTGTAAAATTCTCGAAAGTAAAAAGGACAGCAAACTGGTTTACTGCGTGAAGAACCCATGGCTCTACCCCATTCTATGCGTATTGAAGGAGATTCAGGATCGTGTCACCGAGAATCAGATCAAGAGTGAAATCACCAGACTTTTCAAGACAACCCTCGTCGATGAGTCCACCATCCAGGAAACCAACTACTTGGTGTCTTGTGTCTTGTACCACGAAACCAAAGCCGCTGCTCTCACTATTGCGGAATTACCCAACTTTGTCCAGATCAACGAGGAGGAACTTTCAGAATACCTGAACCGAGGCATAGACCTCAGGAAAATCATATCGCAGACCCTCGATGCTGCCATACAGGAAATTGTGCCTCCTGTCATTGCTAGATCTGTCACTATTGCCCTTGTGACAACTAAGCAATTGGCCCTTAAAGACTTCGCATTGGAGCCAGACGATGCCAAATTGTTGAGAGGTACTCATCTCATCGTGCAGAACCTGGCAGGCTCACTAGCCCTGGTAACTTGCAGAGAACCCCTGAAAATGTCGCTTTCGAACTTCATGAAGAAAAAACTTGAGGAATTTAACCTCACCGAGCAAGACAAAGAAGTGATCATCGGGTCTACAACCAAGGAGAACCTAGATCTTGGGTGTGCGTTGATTAAGAAGGCTGTAATTGAAAAAGCACTCGAGGACATCAACCGAGACTCAGTTATTAACTAGCAGCTCGAGATACGTAGAGAGGCTAAGGCATCGGGTAAGCCCTTTAAAAATGAGAATTACTATATTCCCGAAAATTTCGAGATCATCCCTGAACAACTACGACCGAAATAAGGAGGATTGGGAGAAGAAGAACTCAAGATCTACGAGGATTTCCAAAAGGACAAAAAGGCAACATCCTTCATCGGACCCAAAGAAAGGCTTGAGAAGCTCATGCCAATGATCAGGGGCGGAGAACAGATTCAAATCATCAAAGAGCTTTTGAAAATGTCACATCCCTACGTTGAGCTGGCCCAGCAGGTGCATCTCATGCTATTCGAAACTAAAGACCCCAACGCCATCACCTACTTCATCGAGGTGCTCAAGCTCGTCAAAGACTTTGTGAAGCCTGCAGATATGTACGAGTATTTCGAAGACAACCTTCCTGAGACCAGCAACAAAAAAGATCTCGAAGAGATAGTAAGATAATTAGTCAAAAGTGGATATTTTCCTGCAGGTGCGCTTGATGAGTATATCAAAAAGCACTGCTTGCGTTACTTCGTGGACCCCGCGTACGAAAAACAGTCGATCCAGTTGCTGGAAAATTGGTTCGCCTTAGAAGGAAGCGAAATGTAAAATTTCCTCCGTACATTATCTGAGAAGTTCGGCCCCGAATAATAAATAAAGAAGTTTTTCTACTTTATATTGAAGTATGCTGTTGATAAAACCCTGGACAGTCAGTTGCCTCCATACTTGGAATCTATGGACTATCGCTACATTGACTCCTCTTCTAAACTTATTATTGTGTTCCTGAAAGTCATCATCAACAATCGCAGCAAATATCTTGAGCTGGTATGCGAGTCTATTCTTATGCTGATGTGCAAGTTCCACGACTATGACGAGAGACCGTTCAATCAGCGCCCATTCTTCAAGCTTATGCTGAACCTTATCTATGATGTGAGCAGACATTCGTACAACTTCGACCCTGTGGCCATCATCACTATGTACACTGTCTTTGCCAACACCTTACACAAGCTACAGCCACAATCTTTCCCAGGCTTCAGCTTCGCCTGGCTTGAACTCGTCAGCAACAAGTATTTTATGCCAACCATTCTCGAGCGCTATGAATTTTGCTAACTATATCACGAACTGCTCCTGGACCTCATTAAATTCGCAAGGGAGAGACTGACCCTGGATGCACTATCGGCCAATTAACATCTGCGAGTCTATTATAAAGGAATTCTGAGGGTTGTGACCATGCTGCTGCACGATTTCCCCGATTTCCTATCTGAGTTTTCTATGACTCTGGGAAACAGCGTCTCGGATAGATTCATCCAGTTGAGAAATGTGATACTTTCTGCGTTTCCAAAATCCCTTCAGTTCCCCGAGCCCCAAAAAATAATAACCATGAAGGAACTGTACTAAATCGAGCATGGAAACAAGATGCCTAAGTACTATAAAGTTAAATTTGATAAAACTTTATAAGTGGTGGGTGTGGGCAGGAATCCTGAAAAGCTGGCGGCTCTCGCACAGAAGCTTCAGAAGGAGAACTTCGATACTGTGCACTCGTATGTTCTGTATGTGGCTTGGGTGCTTTACGGGGAGGAAAAGGACAAATCATCTAATGAATAGGAAAATCTTTCCTTGCTCATTGTATTTATCATTAATTTAAATTTATAACCTAATATTATGTAATTTATTAATGTATTTAGAATCTCTTGACCAATGCCAGTCCTACTTTCTGCAACACTTTAGTGTGTGCCATCTTGAATCTGATTCGATTCCCGAACTGTATTACTTTCTTCTTCATCAAGCTTGTCACACGAATTTTGTACGAAACCAAAGATGCCACACTGCAAGCCACACTCATCAAAGCCATCATGGAGCGAATGAAGATGGAGAAGCCCCATCCTTGGGGATTGATCTTTGTGACTAGCCAGATGAAAATCAACAAAGCCAAGTTGATTCATCTCGAGCTACCAGATATTTCCAATCTTTGAATTGTAAAAAAAAAAAAATCAAAACAAACAAAAACTAAAATTTAACAAGAATAAAATTAGCAAATAAAATATTAGTTTATCAAGTTTTTTGTGTTTTTTTTTTGTTTTTTAGAAATATAAAATTTTATATTATGAGTCTTACTTAAATCAGTTATTTGAATTTTAAAGATATATTTGCTAAATAAAATACGAATTTCCGAAATTTGAAAAAAATATGTAATCGATTTCACATATAAAAACAATATAGCATATCATAAATTTCTTAACTCTCATCCACAACATTAAATAACAAAAATAAACAACCATTATAAATAATAATAAATATTTGAAAAATATAATAATAATTATTATAGATATAAATATATATATATATATTAGTGGTTTTTAGAAAAAAAAAAATCGACAGGATATTATAGAAGACAATCGGTTTCTCGTTATCTCTCACAATCAAAACACACAAAACTACAAAGTAAGAATGATAGGGTTACAAAGACAGCAGTACCAAAATCTGCTGCTCATGAATCACGAAGTATTGGATGGTAGGATTCATTAAATTAGTTGGGTGTTGGTGGACTGCCAGGGGTGCACTTTTTTCGAGCCAGTGCTCAACAGGGTCTGGTGGCAAGCAGATCTCTACGACCAGCTCTCTCTCGAGCACGCCATTCTCTACATCTACCAGACGCTCGTAAACATTGAGAAGGACTTTAGGTCGGTGGCCATCGTCACCTGCGGCCCCGTGCTGTTGGAACAGTTGCTGCCAGCCGAGATGGGCAGAAAGGGTTTTGCTCTCCCAGCTATTTTTCTCAGTTACTTTGACCTCCTGTGGGAGTTCAAGGAATGCTTCGCGGTCGATAACATAGGCACACTGGCTGAAATGGCTTATTGCGCTGGGTAACAGCTGCAACAGTACTCCACGGGAACCGAAAACATCATCCTCCAGGCCAAAGTCTGTGTGACCATGCTCAAGAAGAACCATATCTTCAAGAGTCTCAATTATATCGATCGTATTTCTGGTAAGACAATTGGGGCACAAAATCAGTCGGTTTCCGTTCACCCGAACTGCTTCTATGTAACTGCGAATGGGGTTGTCGCCCCTGTAGGTTTACCGCCCTCATCGATTATGATGGGATTTGACAACTCTGTGCAGCCGGGAGGGATGGTCTTCAACCAACCGCCACTCATGATGATGGGCGGCCCTGCTCCTTCCCCGATGGTCGGGGGAGCGGTTGCGATGGGTAGTCCGGGATTGGTTATGCTGGGCAATAATGGTAGTGGTAATGTTAATATTAATGGTCATAAACATAATGGGCGTGGGCACGGCTCAGATAGTGGGGGGAAGGAGGAATAGTCTGGTGGGGAATTTAAGTACTTCAAGCTTAGGGGATTACCGTTTAAAGTTAAGAAGAGAGGAGTGTTAGATTTTCTGGGGGTTTGGGAACTCAAAGAAGAAGACATCGAATTCCAATTTAATTTTGATAAGTTCTCGGGAAACGCCGTTGTAAGAGTCCCAGCACGTTTTGCCTCAGAAATCATAAAGAAAAATCAACAACATCTCGATAGCAGGTACATCGAAGTCATCCAGGTCTTTAAAGAAGACTTCAATAAGGCTAAAAGTACCAATCATCCTAGAAAACGCGATGATGACCACAGACGCCACGAACCTCGGCAGGAAGGCCGCAATAGGCAACGATCTCGAGAACGCTAACCTGCAACTCATAATGGAATTCGATGGCGCAACCAGCCCGTAGATGAGATTGATTATAGCCTCTCCTCAAACAAGAGTTCTGAATCTAGTGAGAGTAGCTTATATTCTGAGAAAGAATTGCAGGATATGGGTATCTTGAAGATGGTAGGGCTTCCGTTTAAAGCATCAAAGGGCGAGGTGCTAGATTTCTTCAAAGATCATAACCCCATTGAGTCGTCTCTGAAATTCGGGACCAGAGATGGGAGGAGGTCTGGCGACGGGGTGATTCTGTTCAAAACAAAAAAGGAGGCGGAAGAGGCGATGGTTTTGCATCGGAAGCGGATTGGTCCTCGGTATATCGAGCTAATGAAGATCGGTGCGTTTGAGTATCAGAGATATAAATGATAAAAAGAACATCCGTGAACAGAGATACAAATATATTTATCTATGTTTTTGTGTATTTGTGTCCTTAATAATAATAATATAAATAAATAGAACATTATTATATTTATACAATCATATTATAAATTAAATCAACATACATACATTAAAATAAATATACAATAAGGAATTTTTTAAAGAATTATTTATTATTATTGTATCTAGAGAGCTAAAACAAATATCAATATCGTTTTATAAAAAAAAAATCAAAAAGAAAGAGAGAAAGAAATAAATAATTTGTTAAATGAATATATGTATCGAGAGATATAGAAGAGTGATTTTTTTTATGTTTAGATGCATAAAAAAACTAAAGCAACTTCAATAAAGCATCGATTGGTTAGAAAGCTGATCTGAGGCGATTCCAAAGATAACTTTCAGAAAATGTCGGAAATAACTCGTCTATTTCGGGAATATCATGTTGAAAACCCCGAAACTGAATCGGAAGTGGTCCATCTCGACCATCGTATTGCGTGACATATTGGTTGTTTGCATTATAACCTCCAACTCGTTGAACATCGACTTCTTAATATCCAGTTATTTGCGTTGAGCACGAGTTCTATTTATTTTGAATAAAAGAAAAGGATATTTATATACATATGGCAAAAGGTTATTAGAGTTAAAAATAACTATTATAGTATTACTAAGCTCTATGATCAAGAACTGCGATAGATTTAGAAAACATAGTATCCTGCTTGTTCGTTGCCCTCAAATAGGGTTCTTCCACCTTTTTAAAATACATCTGATAATCCTTAATGTTTAACCATGGATCCTTGATAATCAGGTTCTCGATCTTGAACTGCTCATCGATGACGTCTGCGTCGTAGTTGTGTTCCCCTCTCGCAAACCTTGCAAAACTAACAAAGTCTTCTTCAATACTCGGATTGAGCTCACATTCGAAGAGCTGGAAGACGTCATTCTGGCAGACGAAGCCGTCGTCGTTCCTATCATACAAAAAGAAGCTTAAGAGGTTGCTTTATCTTCCTGAGATTTCTTTGAGGTTGTCTCCGATTGCACAAAACTATTTGTAGTTTATGAATGATTTAACAAGGTAGAAATCTGATACAGCTCGATAGAAATATATTAAAATTCAATAATTTAAAAATTAATAAACTAATAGTAATACTACTTTAAAGCATTAAAGAACTGGGTATTTCCGTCTATAAATATATAGGTATGTCTTAAATATTTTGTTTACTGACGAATCTGGTTGCAAATTTTTCAGAAATCCGTGAAGCGATATAATTCTTAAACAGTCCTCTGGATATAATACTGTTCAGTTCCTTCGGCTGTCTCGCGTACGTTAGGATGTTCAGAAACGCGGTTTACGTGGGGTTTTCATCAATGAACATGCTGCTGGTGGTTCCACCGAGTTGGCTACTATTGAGATTCGAAGGTTTTTTGTCGCGGGTCTTCTTTTCGCTGGATTCGCGAGGCCGTCGCAGCGTCCAAAATGTACCTTTCCCCTTGATTTTACTGCGTGTTTCTTGTTTTTATCGCTTGCCTTTCATGTGATTGCTAAACTGCTCCAAAATATTTTCGGGCTCTCTGGCTGTTCGGAGTGGAATTTATCTTGGCAGAGAATATCTTCTATTGAGATCAATCATACCTTCCTTATCTAATCATTTAAAAAATATATATATATTTATATAAATATTTATCTGCAAAATAAATAGCATGATGCACAATTTATGATCATCCGATAGTTTTTGTATTAATTATTTTATAAGTACATTAATATAATTTTTGCATATAATTTTACTTACATATTGATGGCGAGATTCTCGCAATTAACGGGATCAGTCTTCCATAGGTCCTGCATGCATGGTAATACAAGAAAGCAAATAAAGGGGGAGGGGAGGATTTTTTTTATTATGTTTTGCTATTGTATTACTTTTCTTTGGAAGCCAACCTCAGTGATTAATCTAGATTGATTCTGCTGAGTTGAGTGCTGATCTGTATGTGCTTTTATTTCTGAAACTTTGAGTCGATGCAATACCGTGTTTCTGCCAACAAATCGATTGGGGTCTAGCTTGGGTTTTTCCGATATCTCATATTTCGACGTGCTGAGAGATCTCCAAATGACATGCCTGCTTAGCTTCGGGAAGATAATTTTTGTGGAGGGGTTGTGATCTTATTATTATTATTTGTGTTATTACTGGTATTATTATTATTATTATTTTTTCATATCTCTATATGTATGTATTGATCTAGCTATTGATACTATATTATACAAAATTATATTAGTAATTACCTCTTCTGTTGAAGTTACGATTTTGTATGTTTATTAAAAAATTTTTAGGGAGAATGAATATCTTAATACAAATTCATTTATGATATATTTTTAAATTTTAATAATTTTTCATTTTATAATAGGATATTATTGTATTTTTTTTTAGTTGGATATAACTTAAATAATCGGAAAAATCATTTTGGACCGAAAAACAAACATTGGAACTCAAAAAAATGAGAATATCTTGATTACATACCAAAATATTTTTTGTGTAACTTAACATCTAATTTTTTTATCCGGATGAACAAAAAAAAAACATAAAGAGTAATATTATTGATTTTTTTGATAAATATGGATTCATTTCTTTCAATCTTTTAGTAAAATATTGAACATTTAACATATTACATAATATTTTTCATAAAATTAAGTATGCATATATCTTTTAATATAATAATGTAATAAGAAGAAGAAGAAGAAAAAATATGATTACATTCTGAAACATAGATATAATAGTAAATTAGCCATTAAAAAAAAAGTCATAAATTATAATAGATATCAAATCAAAATTCAAACTGTCAATTAATCAATTAATCAATTAATCAATTAATCAATTAATCAATTAATCGACAAGATTCTAGTATTTTTTAATTCCTATCCACTTTGCTTTTCTGTCCCGAACACACTGTTTTACTTTCTCCTTGCCAGGAAGCTTTTCCCAAACTTTGGCTCCGGAACTTCGCACCTAAAAGATAGTTTCGGAAGCCATTGGCAGCCCAAGATCCTGGCTGTTACCTGATCCCTCTGTGAATCTAGGTAAGAGTTTTTTATATCTTCTGGGTTTCCTTGGCTTACTCCTCGGATTCGAAACCATTCCATCACTTAGTCATAGTCGAAATAAGCCTCGCTGCTTGTGGTTTAGTCTGATGATTTTTTCTGTGGAAGAATATTTTCCACCTCGATGGTCGTGTGGTTCGTCTCAACAGATGTTGTTGATTTTTG
Organism: Halesus radiatus; assembly: GCA_022606495.2. NCBI lineage: Eukaryota > Metazoa > Arthropoda > Insecta > Trichoptera > Limnephilidae > Halesus > Halesus radiatus. Next base: position 1,122 of record JAHDVE020007885.1, on the reverse strand, counting down.
GTGTTTTAATTGAAGATGAAGTCTCGAATCATCTGGAGCGAATATCGGAAGTATAAGATTTGAAGAAGCTGATTCTTAAAGCATCCAAAATTTGAGAAAGAATAATCTCTTTTATGTGTAATATTTTTGTTTGTGGGTCTGTTTTTTTGTTAATTCTGTTATTTGGTGTTTATTTTTTTTTTCTATAATTTATTATCGATCAAAGATATATAGGACAATGGTTGTTTGTTTAAAATAGATTTGTCTCAGAAAAAACCTTTTTTGAAAAAAGAACTAATGAATAATAATTTTTAAAAAAATAGGGAAAAAACCAACAAATACATTGTAGTTGTTTTTTATTCATATTTTTTTTTAACATTTTAATGAATTTACAATAGAGTTGAACTACAATACCATATAAATATTTTTTGAACACTCATTTTCTATTTTGTCAAAGCAGATGATTATGATGTTTGTTTATTTTTTTCAAAAAATATTGAATAATGAATAAGTATGTATTATGTTGTTTTTTTTTGCTTTATGATAATTTATAATTTTTGAATTAAATGAAAGAAAATAGAGAGATTTCTATTAAATTTTCATAATAATTATTAAAAAAAAGTTATAATTTTTTTATGGAGGAAAATTGAATTTTTTCTGATGCGAAATTACTGGTGGAAAATAAAACTTATTTCCTCATTAATCCTTTCTTTCTAATTATATTAACAAATTTTAAAAATGAAATATAAACATAAATTAAAAAGAAAATGTAATACACATCTACATTACTTAATGAACATAACAATAACTTATTTTTAAAATGTCTATATAATAATGCTTATAATGTTTCGAAATTAAAATATATATACAAACAATAAGAATAAAATAACAATATTATATTATTTATATATTAGTATATATTATCATTAAATCTATTATATATATATTATATTATCATTTAATATATATATATTAAATTAATTTATATTATTATTAATCATAACCATAATAATCACTAATTATTATAATACATTATTCTTAAACTTAAAAAAACAACTCCACAAACAATATGAACGCCACCAAAACCAAACAGATTACTAAGGCAACAAACGTAGCCAAGACCACCAAAAAGGGAGCCGCCCG
>JAHDVE020007884.1:0-27892 GCA_022606495.2 Halesus radiatus | reverse complement strand
TTATTAGTGGGTAGAAATCTGAGGGTCAGTATTTCCGGGAGTGACGGATGTATTAATCCATCCCTTCCACTGCGGTGCGTTGCGTTCAGAGAGTTAGGCTGGAGAGGTCAAGGGTCTCCCTCAACTAGCCTCTCCCAATCGAGTTGGTCAGTTGGTGGGCAGATGGGAAGAATATTGAAAAAATTTCACTTACTATCTAACCAACTATCACGCCGTTTTCCGTAGGGGTGGGCAGAGAGGACGGACCGCCAAACGACTTGGTCTTGGCACACGCGTCAGCTTCATTCATATTCATACATCGTCTCATACACTGTATTCTGTTATTCTGACTACGGACATGGCCCGACTCAAGTATCTTATTCACTTGATCATGCCATGTTTTCCTCGGGCGTCTCCGGCTTCTCCTTACTTTCACATTTTCGTCAAATATTCTCCTTATATTCCTTTCTTCGTTCATTCACTCTACATGCCCAAACCATCATTTCCCATCCTTTTCTCAATCTTACTCTTTATGCTTACATCAGCCTTGTATTCTTTGGGAATGACCATTTTTTTAAACAATCACATATAGTTTTAGACACTTTCGCTTCCGAGATCTCATTTCCATATCATTCAGTCTACTTTAATCCTTCTTCTGCCAGTTTCATGGCTCACTGCCATAAATCAGGGTTGGTGTCATCACTCCATTATGGACTGCTAGCTTCGGTTCTTTAGATATTTAATCGTTATCGCTAACTACTTTCAATCCTCTAATATTGGAGTATCTTGCATTCTCCCTTCTTTCAATATCCCTATCAGTCTTTCCAGCCCTCGTATATACAAACTATTACTACTTTCGAAATATACAAACTCTTCCACCCTTTTCAAGTATTCATCATTCACAGCTATAATTACATAATGTTTTCGTATTCTCTCGTTCAAACACCATGACTACACTATCTTACATCAATAATTAGCTCATACTTCATACATACTTCGTTCACCCTTGACATATTTTTTATAAAATTTATCTACTTTAACATCAGCGGAAAAGCGATAAGCTCATTGTTTCCATATCTAGAGGTCGCTGGTTTGAACCCGATTTGTGTTTTTTTTTTCGAAATTCCCGAGTTTATTATAATGAGATGTTTTTACTTTTGGAGATAAATTCTCACTCCTGCAACTAAACTACCGCATATCAAACTGATAAAAAAGAACTCGAACGGTTTTCATCTTCACTGTTTATATATTACAACTCGAATGAATGAAAATTAATGTTATCTGGTAACAACAACCACGAGTCCGCCTAAAAATACGTGTTGGTTTATTGCTTATTATTTAGGTTTATAGAGTTTTGCTGGATATTTTACTAAATATACTACCAAACAATGGTACTTTTTTGTACTGAGTTTTGACTTATGGCAGTCTAGTTGCGGAAGTGTAAATTCTCAGCATAGTAATAAAGCTAAATTAAAAGTATAACATTTTAGTAAAAGCTGAGTGTTAGATACTTTCAGTATCGCCCTGGTGAAAGATAACCATTTAGAACCGAAATGTTGCATGAAATGGCTTTTCCCTAGATCGGTGATTGGGTACTTTTTCACCTTCCTATTCCTATTTGATGAATTCGAAGGTTCCTACCTATCTTTTGATTAACTGCGGTAGTTTCGTGACTTTCATGCATACAATACACGACAAATAGATCATTTACTTGTTCTCTGTGTTTGAGGGCAGTTTGAAGCACTGCAGCAATATTGTTGAAGTGCTTCAAAAAGATCTGTAGCGAATTGCATAGTCAGCCGCACAACATCATTGATGAACGATGAAGATAAAGAGATTGCTAAAGCAAAACTGAAGCTCTAAGATGCATAAACCGCACAAACAACAATTTATTCAAAAAAGCGCATTTTCAAAAAACCACAAGAATGCAAACACAGGATTAAAATGGTTGCAAAAGAACGAATCGACTGCACCTAAAATATGGAAGATAAAATCACAAAAAAAAATCGACCAAAACTACACATTCAAGAAGGAACATGCGAAAACACCACCGTAGTTGACAATTGGTGTCAGTGTATTAATTCTCAAAATGATTTTTTTTTTTTATTAAAAAACCTTTGTAACTTTTTCCACTTATTTATTTTCGACCGGACCGGTTTTACCCTATCACGGGCATCCTCAGACTGGTACAATGAATACTAAATCTTTGGTATATATAGCATGGATGTCGGGAGTGAGTTCCCTGCTTTTCTAATATTGTTTTTATTGTTTGAAATTTATTTTATTGCTGACGGTACTGTTTATTGTGTTTTTAAAAACTACTTTCGGGATTCTTTATTACCCTCTAGAAGACGGATTACATTGTGTGCTGAATCTAAGGGTTTTTTTTTTTAATTATATAAAGTCATTCGTCAGCTTTTATTTGAACAGATGTTTCTTTCTAGTTTTGTTATTTCCCTGTAACTTCCGTTTTGTTTGCTAAGATGAACTTTTGTAGCAGTTGTGTCCCCTAGTCACATAAACTACGGATAACCAGGTAGATTTTATGTTGTTTTTTTTCTAATATTTTATTATGTTATGATAGGTGCTCATCAGGGTAATATCTTCTAAGAGTTCGCCTTGGATGTCTGCGACAAAAATTCCCAGTTACATTTTATCCTGGTATTTTGCATGTGCTTCCTATTTGCATTCATGGTTATATACTGTTTAGGCACATAAGTAAGGTTACACTATAATGGATATATTAGCGGAGAGTCAGCTTTTTTCTGTAATTGATTATTCTTTACGTACATTCGGTCCGGTCAAAAATAAATAAGTGGAAAAAAGTTACAAACGTTTTTTAATCAAAAAAAATCATTTTAATATCGAATTTCAGCATGAATTGACAGTTTAAAAATTAGAAAGGGAATTATTAATTCTCAGTTTCTAGTGCTAAACATTGCCACAATTTCCCTAGTATGTTTAAATGCTCGACTCTATCTCTCAGGATTCATGGCTGAAATTGATGTATGATGCACGGGAAGCGGAATGTATTTCCTTATACAGAAATAAAACCCTGGTATTGATAAAACATGAGGTTTATTGGTATACTAAATGTAACATTGTCGTTACCGTAAAATAGTAGAGAGGAGGATTAAAACTACAACGAAATGTATTATAATATTTAGGATGGCTCTTGTGGACGACATCTCGTCTTCTGCACCAGGGAGGGCCGCGCTTGTCCCGATGATTGTCGATTCCTCCATACACCATCCGCGAGATCTGGGACGTCTCACGGCAGCGCCATCTGCCACAGCAAACATCATCCGTAGAATCCAAAAAACAATACGAGAAGGTGGTACCTTTCGCTCCGTACAAACGTCGTTATTGCCCGGTCATCATTGGCATGGTTTTTTGAAATCCAGCGCTCCTGTACGCGCAGTTGGACTTTTGTCACTCCAAGTCACCATCTGTAATTATAGGACCATCCTACCCACTTCGGGTACATAGTGTTGAAACGCTCGTTGGCGAATATTAATCACAGCACAATTTAAACATTTAACTCCCTTTCCAAAAAACTCCCGGCTCTGTCCGCCGTGTCAAGTCACGTCGCGCGCCATCTTGCCTTTACTGCCCCCCTCTTCCGTCGGATGCTCCCATAGACATTTCCTCAAATCTAGTCGTAGACAATGGAAGTGATGCCTTTATAAGCGGGGTCAGTATTTACGTTACAACATGAATACAAGATGTCTTGCAAATAATTTGGACGAGTTTTTAATAAATATAAATTATTTGTAAATTGTTCAACAATAGACGTTAAACTCAAAAAAACCATTTATAGAATTATTACAAAGCGAACACTAAATACACAAACGAACTTTATCAATATCTAAATAATGTGACAAACAAAATATTTTTGAATCTGGGGATTTAAACATACATATTTCTGATAACCATAACTTAATGGAAAAAAATAACAATATTAATTTGATGACTCATCACAATTTTAATTCGTTTATCATTAATTACACCTGAGAAGTACCCAATCAAACACCACCATGTTTAGACCATATTTGTTGCAACTTACACCTAAGTTACCCACATAGAAAATGTAAAATCTACTGTTTGAGAATCTTAACTGATCATCACGCCGATCTTATAATCTGTGAAACATTTTTTTCCTTTAATAATCAACCTAAATTAAACATCACCAAAATCATACTAGACTGCCAACTTTTAGAAAAATCACTGCAAGCCAAAAAATGGGCAGAAGTAATAAACAATAAGTGTTCAAATATGTGTGTTAACATTATAATTATTTAAAAAATAAATACATCGTTTCAAATTTTAAACGCAAATAAAATAAAATTTAAAAATAAAGAAAATTACGTCCTGGATTACTCTTGGATTAATAAAAGCCACTAAAAACGCTCTTTAAAAACTTGCTCAATAACCGACTATGAAAAATTCAATTATTTGTTATTATACAAAATATTTGTACACTAAATTTAAAAAAAAATGCAAATCATACTTTAAACTTATATACTTTAAACTTTTATACTTTATCTTTTAAATTTTTACTTCTCATTTGTAATTCATCATTACTCTATTAATTAAAAATTAAAAAAAATGCAAAACATACTTTAGTCTTTTATACTTTAAACTTTTACATCTCATGAATTCATTATTTCCCTACAGTAAATTAAAAAAATGCATATCATACTTTAAACTTTTATACTTTATACTTTTATATCCCGTATGTAATTCATTATTACTCTACAATAATAAAAAAAGGAATATCCTTTAAAAACAAAAACAAAACAAAATATATATATTTTAATTTACCATATGGATTCTTTTATATTATTTCATGTATATGTATATTAATATGAACTAAACTTATCAATTTGACTGTCCTAAAACGGGATTTGTTCCTAGTTCCTATTTTAAATAACTATTTTACAATTACTGGTTAAAAAATTGGCCACCGCCATCAAAACGACTATTTCTATTAGCAAAAAAAAATCTTAACTCATTCCAATACAAATATAATAAATTCAGTACCATTACAAAATCTAACGTTGAAAATATTATCAATGATTTAAAAGGAGGGTCTGCTCCCGGTTATGACAGCATAGACGTAGACATAACAATATTCTTGAGAAAAATTAATAAACATTAACATAGACATAACCACTCTACAAGAAGAAGAAATGAAATAAGGCTTCCCTTTTGAAAGAAAACAAAATGGCAAAACAGAGCCACGAAGATTCCAAGAAATGGGGGCCAATATAAAAGAAGAGGAAAATGTTTTGAAATTAAAGAAGGAAGTGACGAAATACGTAAAGCGCAATTTTTAATGTCGTAATTTTGTAAGTTTTATTCGTAATCCTTAATTGTATATTGCGACTTAAATGTTTGTGTGCAGATATTATGTTCATATTAGAAATACATGTAATCAATGTATATGTGTGCAATTTTAAGTTAAATAAATATCAAAAACAAAGAAAACATACCTAACACGCCCTTTAACTCACATAATAAACACAAGTCTTGTGAATGGTATATTTCCAAATAATTATAAAAGAATAATTATTACAACGATATATAAAATGGATTGCCCCAACGATTCCCAAAACTACCGCCCAATATCCCTTTTATGAAATATATAAAATAAATACGAAAAATTGTTATACACAGATTTGGTCCTTCTCAGAACAACATCATATATTATATATTCTAAACAATATGGTTTAAGAAAAAACACCATCACCCATGATGCTATTGCGAAAATTACAAACTGCCAGTGGCGTGCAGTCTATAGAGGCTGAAAGGCTGTGCCTACCCTAAGAAATTGGAGAATAAAAATAATTTAAAAGGTCAACGAAAATAATCTGATAAGGGATTTTTAAGGAGATTTTTAGGTAATGATTGTTTCAGGAAAATAAAATGTTTCTATTTTAATAATCTTCGTCTCTTTAGGTCCAACCTGACTCGGTTCATACATGTTAAAAATACTATCCTCCTCAAGATAGTATTTTTAGTTGTATCACACAGGATTAATCGCGTAAGCTGCGAAATTCCCACATACCCCATATTGGCCTATATCACATACTTTTTGACTGTATTCATTTCCAAAAGCTGTACTACACCGAGTATTATGACAAGCATTTTTTGTACAATAAAAGGTTCCAATTGAAGTTAGCTTCTTATCATTTCAAATACGGTTTTATATTTTTTCACAAATTGCCCGTTTTTCCGGTCAAATTGACGTGACATCTGTGTCATTGGAACGGTGGTGACGTCTGTGTACGTATTTGAAAGACGTATAATTTGCGGATATTAGAACCAAATGATACTATACAACTATCGAAAATATTATGTTTTTATTTATATTTATTGTTCATTTATTATTTATCTTATTCTGCTACATTCTTATTTAGCATGTTTATATATTTTACATAAAATTCATTCTGTATCAAACAATCACCATCGCCACTGTAACTTACTATGTACTAAATTAAATAAGAGTTAAAAATTGCTTCCAGCTCCTCAAGCCACCCAAGATGCCTTCGCAGTGACCCCTGTCTTCAGGAGCGACTACACGTATGAGCAGAGGACAAACAGCTTCTACAAGGAACACACCATTAAGGACACCTGGAATGAGGCTGTGTGGACCTGCCAAGCGGAAGGCGCAAATCTCGCAGTTCCTGATACGAAGCTGGATGCAACGATGCTAACAGAATTCTTCAGCCCCAATACTGTCGATGTTTGGTTGGCCCTGCACGACAAGTTTGCAGAAGGGGCTTTCGTTACGCTCCACGGTTTTTATTATTATTATTTGTAACCAATATACCGTAGATTAACATTTTTTAAAATTAATTTTTAGAATTCTTAGTATTGTTTAATATTTTATTGTTTGGGAGGCGGGTATGGGTACCATCATCCCAGCAACCATTAATTGAATAACAAATACCTCTGTCATAGGTCACCCCAAGTGGTTCGCTACGTTTTATGACTTATCAGGGGTGACCAGGTTCATGAGGTGAGGTTTGTCCAGGTCTTGATGGCGGATGCATCTACCCACCAGCTGCGTGGCGGGCCGGATCGGAAGAGACCGGTTGAGGGAGACCTCTCCGGCAGGACTCTATCGACCCATCGCCTTGCACCACAGTGGGAGGAATGGATTAATACGTCCATCACTCCTGGACATACGGACCCCCAGATACCTAATCAACTCTCATTTCTCTTTCCTTTTCTGAACCTCCACTCCGCCCTTTCCTTAAAAATACCCTCCACATAGCATCTCCAAAGATTACAGGTTCTTAGGGAAAATATTTTCCTCACGAACTCCTGTGTTGAGTTAATGTTAAAAATGCTTGTTTTCGACGAAAAAAAAGTTTGGTTTGCTACGTGGTGGCGCCATACGTACAATCGGCCAAGGTAGACCGATTGATCCGTTATTTTCGAAAATCGGTTTATTAATTAAACGAATAGCCACATTATAAAATAAAATTATACATCCTTACCTACATTGTAAAGTTATTTTTTTAATATTTTTCACAGGACTTTCTCATTTAGAATGGAAGACAGTTATCTTTCCATGGAAAATTACCTTTTATTTTCTCGGATAAGATACGTGTAAGCCCTTTTTATGTTAACACCATGCAGACCAATGTTGGCTTTGAGGATATTTTTATGCGGTTTCATGATAAATCAACACACGCATGAATCGACACACTTTTTAAAAGTCATATAAAATCATTAAAAGCAGAAAAAAATTGACGAAAACCTTTTCACAGCTAAACTAATAATTGATTTATTTTTAATAAAAAAAATATATTGGTTGGGTTAGGCTAGATTATGTTTTCGAAGTAGGTTTTTTTGCGTACCTTTAATGACTTTGTGTCACTTTTAAAAAGTGCACCGATTCATACGTGATGATTTATTCGGTAACTGTTGTATGCAGGGTCTCTTTAACGAAAAAAAAGTCATGTCGGAGTAAACATAAAAACCAATGTATTATATAAGGTAAATGTTAACCATGCGTACATTTTTGATAACCGTTCAGTGTGTTTCTCGCTTGTGTCGAAAAGATACATGAGGCTAGTTCTTCGGAGATCTTTTAAATTAAACATCGGTATTTAACACAGCATGTTCACCAAAATTGACGTTATAAATCAAATCCATTAACCGCCCTATCCATACGAACGTACGTGATACGGCCGCTATATTGTCGCCCGAACGCAACAAGCCGTATCCCGTACGTTCAGGTACAAAAAAAGCTATACCCGAAACCCACAAAACATTCGTATACGCCAACTTGTTCCTGCGTCATCTCGTTTAGTATTTCGAGGTCAGCCGAAGCTAACGGTTGTGTTCGGGTATTTTCGTCTCTCCCGTACAAGTTACGTCGTTAGTCACACGCATTGTTATTACGAAATCTTATGAAAAAAACTATGTTTTTTACCTACTTTTTGAATAATAACCCAAAGGACGGGCGATTAATCGTAAAAATATTGGAAACGTACCTAATCTACCGACCATAGCATTTTAAAGTTGATCACCATGTTTTTATTACTAAACTAGCTGATGAGTACCCAGCCTTGCTGGGGATTTTCGTTGGAATAAAATTATGAAGTTGTGAATTATTGCTTGTCATAATTGATTTGACAGTGAAAGTAACTATCTCCAAATAAAGAAACATTCATTTGAATATTTTATTTCATTACAAACGTTTACTTTTTCAAAATATATCTAAATCACAAAGTTCTTAAGTATGTACCTACTCGTGTTTTCCACTTTGAAAATATTCTAGCCATAGAAACTTTCTTCTTTTGAATGTGCAATCTGTGGCTAACCAGGGTCTTATATCAATGGGCTAACGTAAATAAAACATGGCGGGTTCAATGTTTTTCATACTAATTTTAAAACGTTACAGCAACAGTTTTAAATATTCAAACTACTTTTTAAACCTTCCCCGCACTAATAAAAACACACTGTGGTTGCACTGTGGTCCAGTGGTTTTCGAGAATATCGAGGACAAACAAACTTAGAAACTTCCATTGCTTTATATATATATATAAGATTGTAATACTTCACAATACATTTCTTAATATTGACCGACTACCTATTAGGATGATTCTTTTTTCAAAAGCTTAAACATTTTAGGAAAATGCATTGCCGATATCTACACAAATTGGTCTCCAGGAGAACCAAACGACTCGGGAGGTGATGAAGATTGCGTTGTCTTGAACAAAGCAGGGAAGTACAATGACGTACGATGCAACCGGAAAGCGAGATATATTTGCGTCAAACCTAATAACGAACCAATCACCCTCTCCCTGGATTGCCAAACTTACGATAAAGGTGAGATATACGAGTACATTTATTACTTTATTAAACAAATTAAGTTTTTCCGTAAAGCTAATTAAGAAGTTATTCTTCACAAGTTAATCTGTTCTTATAAAATATTAAAATGAAAGAAACTGCAAATAAAATAATTCGGCTTAAGAAAACTTTTCAATTGGACAACTTTTATAATCCTGAGTAATAAGGCTTTGAAATCAAAATGGTTTTTTTTTCGGGCCTATCGTGTTTTAAGGTTTTGAAACTGAATAGGTACGCCATCAATTTTTTTTAGTTAATTTTATTTATTTGGCAAATTATTTCTTTTAAAAGTTTAATGAAAGGTTTTTCGGATAGGGGAAGGTTACGAGGTCATATCGCGGAAATATTCCAATATTACTAAATACATTTTTATTTCAAGGGAAACTCAGAATAGGTCATTTAACTTTGCATTCCCGTACAAACCAACATGTTTAAAAATAGGCAAAAAATGCACTCATCTTCCACAAATAGTTGTTTTACCTGCGTATCGAGGACGTGCGGTCCGTAGAGGTTCTGTAGGTATACCATACCTACATGATACGAGGAAGGAGATGCAAAACAAATTGAGAAAAATCCTTTTTTCTTGGGGCATTGGTTTGTGTATAGCATTTGGATTGGAAGCAGTTAGTAGTGCGTACTATGTTTTTTGCCAGTTGACGATTTTGCACTCTGATTCATTGTTCACTCTCTGACTATCAAAATATGTTGTGGAAGTGAAGCAAGCTATTTGAAAACGCGAGCATCTCACTAATAACTTGATATATTTACTAACTACCAAAACTATCTAAATACAGTTTACTGTCCAGAAGTGTGATCGCACACTTCGAGAAATGATTAAAGTATTATTTTATTAAAATACTGTGTTTACAGCACTGTTTAATATTTAAATATTTATATATTTTGGAAGCGACGCTTCCCCCATCAGGATATACAGTTTACTAAAAAATAATGACAAGTGTAGACAAATAATAAACATAAATATATAATTATGTAAGAATACAAAAATAGAAAAATTACAAACACAAACAAAATTTAATAATAAGTAATGAAAGTAGTAATTATTTAACTCTCAATTGATTTACGGATTTTTGGAAAAGTTATAATTTTGAAATAGTTAATAAAAACCAATTAATAAATGTCAAGATGAAATTATAAATGCATTGATAGTTGCACAAGTGAAAATATTGTTAATTTATTTAAAAACAAAAGATTGACAATAAAAAATCCTTAAGTTATTAAATTACTCGTATATATCTTACTAAAAATTCATAAAATTGATCAACCTATTAGACCCGTAGTTTTAAACTGAAACGCTCCAGGCTATAAATTAGCATCTACAATTAGTAGAATTATAATTTTGGATAGCAATGTTTTTGAGCCTAAATATGCAATTAACATCTCCATTGAATTGGTTGATCATTAAAAATCTTTCACGAATAATGCATTTTTACCATCATTTGACGTAGTAAATTTATTTCCTCGTGTTCCGCTTGATGAAAATAAAATTAATATTAATAAATTTATAAATTCTACAAATATACCTAAGAACTTGTCGCAGGATTTATATAAATAATTTAATGTTGATTTAAAACTAAACTTTTTTCAATTCTATAATATATTTTAAAACAAAATAATGGCTTAGTAATAAGTTCTAGTATTAGTCCTTTAGGTAGCTGATATAAAGTTAGAAATCTGAAAAAGTGTTCATAGTCAAATAAATATTATTAAGATTTAAATTTATTATTAATAATAACTATTGTTATTTTTTTAATTCTTTGTTTTATTTTTAATTTTATTTATATTCAAGATAAACATAATTTCATTCTTAAATTTCTGATGTGAATTTTTCTATTTAATATTTCATAATAATTTTTAATTCTTATTTTTTTATTTCTCAACTATTTTTAAATTTTTAATTAATTACTTACCTGCTTTTATCACTTTTCGTTTATGTTTGGAATTTTTCTGTTCTTACATTATTATTTTTGACATTTATTGTTTGTATATAATTATAGTTATTTTTTAGTATACTGTGTATCCTGATGAGGGAAGCTTTGCTTCCGAAACCTAATTATATTTATGTATTCATAATGATACCACAAAATAATTATACATTTATTGAAGAAATTATTATTTAGTTTTTTTAAATAAATTTCAGGCTACGTTTACAATCAGCAAACCAATACATGTTACAAGTTCCACGGTAAGCCTAGGAACTGGCATGAAGCGACCAGGATCTGTAGAGCAGAACAAGCTTCTCTGGGAGAAATCAACAGTGATATAGAAGCGGATATTTACATGGCTCAATTCCAAAAATTCCCTGAGAGTTCTCTCAGGGGAACGTTCAACAAGGCATACATTCACCTGGATTTCAGTGACTTGGTTATTCGAGGGGTTTTTGCTAATATCAGAAGTAAGTATCCCATCATTTTATTACCGTTTTTCCGCAAAATCACAAGAAAAAAAGTAACCGGAAGACATTATTTAAGCAAGGTTGAAAGTTATCATGAACCTTTGGTAAAGTGAGGGGAGCAAAGAATACAGCTTAACGTTCTTTGGAAAACTTCTCCGTTGGAGATTTGAAAAACTTTTGTTTGAAATAAAACATCAGCAGAAAGGCACAGTCCACATTTAATAAGTTTGAAATAGGTTTTTAATGCTTTTTGTATAACACTGATTTAAAAATACACTGAATCCACATTATTGTAAGTTGGGAATATGCAACAAGTCAAATTAGTCGGTTCGTCGTTAAAGGTTTTAAAGGGTAGTGTCATATAGTCGACTTATTTACATGTATTCTACCAGCCATGTGTAGGTATGTTTAGATGTTTCTTAAAGGGTTTTACGAAATATTATTTAATTCGATATGAAGTTAGATTAAAACTGTTTTTAAATATTGAAGAAGATAATATTAACACATCCCAAATGAACCACGATACCGAAAAAACAACAGAAATTAAAATCTTGAACATGAAGTATGATATCGGTGTAAATGGTATAAATTGAACTGGTCTCATTAGCTAAGTTGTTTTAGCGGTTACCCCGGATAGGTAGAGGTCCTGGGTTCGAGTCCCAGATGCGACTGAAATCTTTTAATTTCTGTTGTTTTTTCGGTTTCGTGGTTCATTTGGGATGTGTTAATATTATCTTCTTCAATGATTAAATATTACAATGAGGTTTACAAACTTCAATAAGTTATAAAAAATAAAGTGAATATTTCTTTCCAGACTTAAAATAAGTCAATAGATGTCTCATATAAATAAAATCGGGTAGGTATATCCGAGACTCTATCCAGATTACAATTGAGTTCGGGATGAAACTTTGCAATCATCATAAGGATAGCAGCCAATAATATGGGATTTATAAAAATGGAGGATAATATTAACAAATCTTGAACATGAAGTATTATATCGGTGTAAATGGCGTAAATTTAACTGGTCTCATTAGCTAAGTTGGTTTAGCGGTTACCCCGGATAGGTAGAGGTCCTGGGTTCGAGTCCCAGATTCGACTGAAATCTTTTTAATTTCTGTTGTTTTTTCGGTTTCGTGGTTCATTTGGGATGTGTTAATATTATCTTCTTCAATGATTAAAATATTACAATGAGGTTTACAAACTTTAATAAGTTATAAAAAATAAATTGAATGTATTAAAATAATTTCATTTTCGATATTCCGGTACTTAACAATTAATTCTCTGTATCCCCATTTCTTGAATATTTTCCAACTAATGACAGCTTCATCTTAATTAATCTACGCAAAGAATACTTCAGTTAATTACCTCGTGAATTCTATTCAGGATTAGAAAGAAAGTCCTACTAGAAAAAGGCGAAGACAAAGAAAGAAGAACCATTAAGACAAGCGCCATTAAAGGCGGTAGCATTTACAAACTAACGAACAAATCAGAATTTTAGAAATGAAGTAAATCCTATGTATCAGGTCTGTAATAAACGAGACTTCTGTATTATTGGCCAATTTACTGCCAATAATCATCAACGTTTATTATTGTTATAATGTGAAAACATTTATGCCCTATTCGATTTTCTGAAGCTGTAAAAACTCTCGTTCAGCAAACATTTTTACACTGGAATTGTAAAACGTAACTCTTACCTTGCTTATAACCTCGTTTGTGTGAAGAGGTCTTTGAAATACGATTTTTTGTAAAGACGTTATACTTTTAATCTGCTAGTGGCGTGGAATCCAGAGGCTGAAAATCTATGCCTACCTTAAGGCGATGCAATGGGAAGTAATGCAAAATCACATGTTTTCGGTTTGAAAATTTGATGGCCTAAAAATATCATAGATGATTTAAATAAATACTGCAAGGAGAACACACCTTGGCCTTTCGTTTAACCGGGTATTTTTTTGGTGTGTGTTTTTTATAAGCCTAGAAAAAAATAAAGTATAAGACATTAAAAAAAATGTTTAAAGCGCAAACTCTCCTACTTACGAACCCCTTTTCCGATATTGTCGTATTTGTTCATTGTGGTGAATTACGTTTTTTAGACTGTTAATTTTTTTAATGATTATGTCTGGCTTTACAGAATAAAACGCGAATTTTGATGATTTTTATTTTTACGTAAATCGAAATATGCGGCCAATGTTAAGCGGGACTTTCGACCTTATCGCCACCTGCGCAAGGAGCGGGTGATTTCGTTGGAATTTTAGCCGGTGGATCGCCTTAAGAAAGTGAAGTAGGAAAAATAAATCATGAAGACTACCTCGACATAATGTTTCCACTTTACAAATTTCTAGTTTTCGGTTGCAAGCTGCCCCAAATCATGCATACTAAAAATACTACCTACCTTGGGATAGTATTTTTAGGCTTTATTAAATAGGATTTTTTAGCTATATTAAAATCAAAAAGACTACAGTCTAAACATGGCTATTTGGCACGCCACTGGAATATTCAATGAATTCAATTTATTGAAATAACTTATTGAAGCTTATAAACCTCACTGTAATATTAAATCACCGAAGAAGATAATATTAATAAATACAATGAAATATGAACAGAAAAGACATAAAAAATAAAAAGGAAATAGTCGCAACTGGGACACGAACCCAGATGTCTTTCCAGGACTGGCGTCTCTACCAATTATTAAATTAATGACTTAACTATTTTCCCTCATTAACCATCTCATATCTCAATTTAAGAACTATTAATATTGCTTTCAATTACGACTCAGTTGCGACCGTTTCTATTTTATTTTCTGTGTTTTTGTTTGTTGTTTCATGTTTCATTGAGATTTGTTAATGTTATCTTCTTCAATTATTAAATATGTTTATTATATCATTTACTGACTAACTGTCACAATACTGGCACATGCATAGTCTGCTTGTCGAAAAAAGCCACCTGTAATTTGTAACATCATAACGAATAAAGAACAGTTTAGAAAAAATCGTTTTTTCATAATAAAATTTTTAATAAACTTCCTTGAATATCCGACGTTATTTGTTTAATAATAATTAATATTTGTTATAATAGAAAAGATATCGATAAATTGGTTACAAAATAGACGTTGAAGGAAATATGATCAATCGTGAGACAACACACACACACCAAGTTCCAATATATCAAACGAATTAATTATTTCAGATCAGCCCTTGGACAAGACCGGCTATATCGAATGGGCCGAAAATCAACCTGCCGATGGAGGCACTGAACACTGCGGCAGCATGAATAGGGACGGAAAACTAAGCGTCTTGAACTGTAGCGATAAGGCTATGTTCATTTGTGAAATGAAACTTCCAGGAAATAAGAAAAATAATAGGGGATAAAGCTAAGGATAAGCTTAAACATTATTTTATACACAGGGAAGTATGGGACATATTAAATACAAAAATATAAATGTCGATGTGACGATGAAGTTAAAACATCACTAAGATAAACTCACAGTCCCGTGTTGCATTCAAAATATCTTAGGTTTGATTATATAACGTTTCATTTTGAAATAAATAAATTTGTTCATAATCGAAATAAGTGTTTTTTTTACATATGTACCAGTACACCCACATTACATCACTATAATGCTCTATGCATTCTGGTGATGTAATTTATTTTGTATTATTCTTTTATTTAATTACTTTATGAAAAAAAATTGATGTCTTTCGTATCTTTAACGGTAAATAAAAATAATAGTATTTTTATTCAATTTATCATATATTAAAAACATATTATACATTTAATAGATATAAGAAAGTATATGTACTTCATATTTATAAGACAAAAAGATTTACAAAATTTGAGATAATAAAAAAAAAATCCCAAAACAACATTTAGGCAGTTATAAAGATGAGAGATTATTTTAAGAATCACAGGATTTACCTTTTGAATCTTTCCTCACTGACGTAAATTATGTCGACATCCTGTGAGATTTTGGTCAGGAGCAATATATTCCTCCCCACTGGGAGAACCATTGGCAGCTTGGTTCTACAGGTAGGAAGATAGAATAATCTATGACGATGCTGTCTTAGATAGTCATCAGGAACATACATACATTAGGCTCCAAAACAGCCTAATTCTCTATAGAGATTCGCAGCAGTCTTAAAAAAAATGGGTAGCGTCGTACCCATCTCTTCTGAGCTGCAGGAGTGAAATCCGAGAATGTCCAGAAGAAAGTTAGTTAGATAAAGCCACAAATAGTGGCTGCATTACTTTATGTAGATAAATCTCAAAAACTTTTTCTGAACCCTCTTCAACACGACGGAGTACCCCACCTCGTGAGTAAAAGATAGGAATAAATAACAACCATCCCAACGAACAATGTCGGATGCGCAAATGGTAATTTCTTATTAGGGCCGTTTAGAGTTTTACGTCTAAATTTTTATTGTTTTTGAGATAAAGAAATATAGCTTTTTTATATTTTGCATCAACCCCAATTCATTTCATTGGAAAACCATATGATAGCGTACCACAGTTTTAATGCAAATTTATCAATTTCCACATCCGACATTGTTCGTTCGAACCTCAGATCATGGAATATAAAGAGATATGCTGTTAGGAGCGTCCAACTGACGGCCTACAACGGGCGTCATTCTAATTTGTAAAAATCCCGCTCTTAATTGCTTTTCTGTAGCCGAAGCGTGTTATTTCCTGGTTTTATTCAAAATGCCGACTTGTTCAGTGCAACTTTGTGCCCATAGAATGCCCATAGAGCGCCCTTGAGGTGATTTTTCACAAAAACGGCGCTATACAAATCATCCAATTATTATTATTATTATTATTAAGGGTGAAATAGGTAAAATAAGTGAGGAGAAAATAAATCGTTTCCAACATTAATGCTTTTTTATGCACATAAAATTTTGTGAGTGTTTGATTTATTTTTTGGCGTTTTGTATGAAAGTGCTAGTTAGGTAACTTTTCTCACTTCAAATACGGGAAATATTATTTCTCTGTTAGCAATATTTTATAATAGCCACCAGGAAAGCTGAGTCTAGTTGGATGTCTATTTCAGACATGACCACGGAAGGAAAAAACAAAGACCTCGGTATGGGGTTTAAGGAAATACTAATGAGCACTACGACCAGGTAGAGTAAACTAATTGGCTTTGGATACACAGGACGCGGGTTCAGAATACTTTATATAGTACGCTCTTCCTTATAAAAACTTTAAATAAATAACTTATTCAAAACATTATTGATTATTGAAACAATATAATACACATTCAAGTGATGTATGTACAGTTTGACATTTAAAATTATACAAAGATTGGGGGTGCTGTGAAGGTTTTAAATGTACATACAAAGATGGCTCAATAGTAAGTTTTTAAAAACATAATTTACCAAGCGTATGGTGCAAGTGGTGATCTATCACCAGGGCAATACAGAAAGTATCTTCCACTTTGGAACACATGGAAGTGTTAAATATATTGTTAATTATTTTCCAAAGCCGGGAATTTAACCGGCGATCTGGGTTAGCTTACCACTCTACCATGGAGGCCGTTTTCTTCTTTTCTTATACCACTTTTTTCAATCTTACAACGTTCCCTAAATAGGGTTGACATAGTTACACTGGCAGTTTGAATTCTTATGCGATATTGCATTAAAAAAAACAGGTTGAAACGTTGTTTGAATTGGCTTTTAGCTATGTCTGGTGACAAGATCTGAATAGCCAGGTATTTCCGAACCTCCTTTTTCCCCTTCTCCTTCCCCTCCCCAATACCTTCAGCCTCACAGCATTCCCCAATTGGGAATGCCCATAGTCTCACTGGCTCCAGACGGCTGGGAGCAGTTGGGACTCTTGTGCGGTATTCATATAAAAAGGAAATTAAGATTAAAAAAACCTGGCAAATTGTATTAGACTTTTCGGAGGGAGAAAAACAGGCAATACAAATTTTCTTTGACAATAACTTACACCACGCCCAGAATGTAAACAAGGAAAGTAATTTAGGGCAAAGAGTCATAATAGATAATTCAACCGAATAGATAATAAAGACACTTTGCATAAGTAATCCCATCGAACGAAATACGTTTATCCTAAGCGCCAACTCCAACAGGCTGTACGGGAGAATAGAATCGAATAGATCCGTAGAACTCCATACAGATTCAGTACCGCGTCAGCCTCGCTGACGAGTAGACGTGTCTCTAACGGATACCGCTGGCAATTTTCATTTTCTTTCGCGACAATATTACGTTCCAACTTTTCGGAAAAGTTTTCTCACAGAATTTTCATTTTTAAATTATGTGACCAGTTTCCAAACAGTATTTTATTTATTTTGCATAATCAAACATTGAAAACATTGGGACTGATAAATTATAAAATTATTGTGTCTGTGGACTAAAGTGTGAAGTAAACTGTTGTCAATTATTTCGGTAAGTAGTTTTTTTTTATGTGCCGCGTATGATAAATGATTTTATTATCTTTTTTTTTAAATTTGCTTGTCGACAACTATTAATTTGTTTTATAGTCTATTTATCTAAGGTTATCAGGAAAAAATACATAAAAAAACATGTCGCCTACGACACTGTTACGCAAATGGTAGGTATAATGTCTGATGTTTTACCGAAACTACGAGGTGGCCAAATATTGCGGCTAATTTTTGAACCCGAACGTGGTCTGTAAATATTTAATGTCAATAATATGTTCGTTGGTCGTGATAAAAGTGATTCTGCTTTCGGCTTCTGCTAAACATGCAGGAGACTAATATTTGACGAAGTTTTTCGCGCTAGAAAACATATCCCTTCAAAGTAAAGAATAGAAAGCTAATAAGGTTTTAAATTTTTGTTTACACTTCGTCTTAGATACGTATTCCAAAGCGCATTCATTTTTTAATTTGTTTTTTGGCTATTTTATAATTAAGCTAAAAACAATGCTTCTTCATATCATAATATTGGCAGAAAAGATGTGGGATATCTGATGAAGAAAAAATCCTGAACCATGATGTCTGGTGACATGAAATTTGCATGATTTTTCTGTCTGATGTTTCTAGAGCAACGCAACCATTTCCATCATTGAGCTCAATTTTGGAGGAAAGAGAGAGAGAGAAAAAAAATCGTAGATTAAATTTGAAGTCTGTCGGGAAAAAAACATTAAATTATTTCTGGTTGAAGGCGGATTGCAGAATGAGTGAAGTATTTGCTTATTTACAATTCAATTACATCCTTTTTACAAAAGAATTTTGTGTTAAATATTTTTAGATCATATTTTATCTATGTATTGAATCAATGAACACAACGTCGCGTTATGTCTCCGAACTGGTAAGCAGAGAAGTAAGGGAACTAGATATTGTGGTCCTCAAAAACAACATTCTTATGATTTTCAACCCAATAATATTCAATTTAATTGGAATAACTAAATGAAGATCATAAACCTCATTGTAATATTTTATCATTGAAGACAACATTATTGAATTCCGTAAGTCTAAACTTAAACTTTAGGGCGCACAGTTTACACCCGCGCTATGCAAGCGGGTTCCCTACAGAGCATCGGATCATTTGATGACCTCCATGGTCGAAGGGTAAGGCTCTCGACTACGAATCCGAAGGTCGCGTGTTCAAATCCCGGCGTACGCAACTAAATTTTATTTAATTAATTTGTGCTGCTTCACAATTAGTTGATTTAAAAATGAAATCTATATTATATTTGCGCACGTTTCAGAGTGGAAGATACTCTCAGTATCGCCCCGGTGAAAGACCACGATTCAGAATTGAAACGTTGCTTGAAATGGCTTTTAGGCGTGTTCGGTCACCAGATCTGAATAGCCAGGTATTTTCCTCACCTTCCTCTACCCCTTCGCCAACCCTCCCCAATACCTTCAGCCTCATAACATTCCCCAATTGGGGATGCTATAGTCTCACTGGATCCAGACGGTTGGGAGCAGTTGGGACTCTTGTACGGTATTCATATAAAAATTATAACTTATATATATAGTAACACATCTCAAATGTTACATGAAACAGAAAATACACAGAAAAAAAAGGTAACGTTCGCATCTGGGACTTTAAGCCAGGACCTCTTGTTCTATCCGAGACCAGCGTTCTACCAACTAAGCTAATGCCACCTTATTGATTTCCGTCATTTTTATCTATATCGTATTTCAATTTAAGAACTATAAATATCACCTGAGAAATAATTCAAGATGACATTGATAATCTTTAAATCAAAATTAGATATCGATAAAAAATGACGAAAAGCAATAAGGTGGCATTAACTTAGTTGGTAGAGCGGTGGTCCCGGATAGATTGAGAGGTCCTGAGTTCGAATCTCAGATGCGACCGTTACCTTTTTATTTTCTGTGGCTTTTCTGTTTCATCTTTCATTTGAGATTTGTTAACATTACATTCAATATTACAATAATAATTGTTTTCTTGTCCGCACGATAATATAAATGCCTGAATAATATTAACAATAAACGGTTTGATTAATTAAAATTATAATCCGACGAATTATTTTCCTTTTCTGTATATCATCTTTAATAAACACACATTAAAAATAAATGTCACAACATTTTACTTCAATTTCCATCAATTTTAAAATCAAACTGCATTATTTTTTAAATTTTAAATTTGTACACCGCGCAACAGTCCTAACCTCATGGAGCCAGTGGAACTATGGCGTCCCCAATTAGGGTATGTTGTGATCAGTGGCGTGCATTGATTCGTGACCAAAAGAAGGCTGTGTAGTTTTTCAATTTCGGGATGAATTATGTTTTTATTTTTTAATTTCTTCATATTTATAAGTTTTAGTACAGGGTTTACATTATCGTCGACTATCAAACGAGGCACATGATAATTTTATGGTATTATCTTACTAAAAGGTGTAAATTTGTCATATTGAAATAATTTATCAATGTAGAAAAGCTGTGACAACAATACAAATAAATAAAATAAAAAGACTCATAAATAACCAAATAAATTTAAAAAAAAGTTCAATTCTTAAATTATTCCCAATAAACAAAGTACACACACTTCCCGGTCAACATGTACCTGCTGATCTCCTACCCGTGGCCCTCCACTCGCATGTTTTTATCAATCTATAACACATGTGCATCTTAGTTCATAGTTTAGTTGAATACTGCCCTGAAGAAGCTACGGTAGTAGTGAAACCCGGTCACAAATATAAAATAAAAGTGACGTAAACACAGTTATTGTTTTAGTTAAAAAATATATATTCACATTCTTATGACAAAAAAATTCCTTTATTTTCTGTAATGCTTCTTTTTTCTTAGGATGTGCAAAGCTTTTTACCCTTTATGGGCTGCACGCCACTGGTTGTTAGATGGAAGCTAGTTGTGTGGGGAAGGAGTTTTGATTGGTGAAGATTTAGAAGTAAATAACTAATTATATCCGATCAATAAGCAAGAATAAAACCGTTTTATTTATAAACTGCGGTCTTTCATCAGGGCGATACTGAGAGTATCTACCTTCCACTTAAATAACGCATATAAAGTGAAAAATGTTTGTACTATTGTATGAAGCTATCACTTTGCGATTATCTATTATAATCAAATGAAACACTCAAACTTTGTTTTAGCCACATTTCTTTTACACGCCTACCGGTTTCGGAACAACCGTTCCATCGTCAGGGCAAGTGTATACTGAACAATATTACAAAATTATGGAAGAACGTACATAGTAAAATGAAAAAAAAAATATTTACGCACGCCGTTACGTGTAACACATTTACGTGTTTCAAATTCGTTACCTCTGGATCCGCAAGGATCTTAGACGCTTGCCCACGATGGTTGTCTGATCATGCGATATGGGATGGGTTAGCTTTAGGGCCAAAGAAAAACCCTGTAAAAAAGGGCCATGGTTGCTCTGACAACATCTAACGATAAATCCAGGGTAAATGGAGCAAAAATAATATCTGCTCGTATGCTTTAAGTGTTATTTTGTTAGGTTAATACTTCTATAAAATGGCAATAGTTCTCCTTAGAACATCGCATTATAACAAATGGGGTGAAAATAATATATATTGTATTATACTATTATGTTCTTGAGAGGTTTTTCATTGTAATAAAAAAAAAACATTCGTCCGAATTTAGTTTTTTTTTTCTTATTTAGCAACCTGAAAATAAGTATTAAAAAAATGCTGTTTGGCTTACCCTTTTAGAAGAACTAAAAAAAATCTTATTTCTGTAGTTCAAGATGGAAAACGCTGAAAATAGTAAATAAATTTCACACGGAAAAACCTGTGTAATTTTCATGACGCTAAAGCTCATCGTTCAAGAGTTTTTACTTCTACACATTCGTTTTTAATATATGTACTTTTACAAGAAGGTATGTAAAAGCCAAATTTAATAATAATAATAATAAACGGATTATTTTATAGCGCCGTTTTCGTGAGAAAATCACCTCAAAGGCGCAGTGGTTAGTTAAGTGATTAGTAAACCTTATATAATATTAAAAAAAAAGTACTGGTGAAAAGTAATTTTTTACTGAAATAACTCATTGAAGCTTATACACATCACTGTAATATATTTTTTATCATTGAAGATAATATTATGAATTTTAAATGAAAATCGGGAACAGAAAATATACAAAAGATAAAACAAGGTAATGGTCGCATCTGGTCCCAGAAAAAAGAAATTCGTATGATCCCAGATGCGACCGTTCTTTTCCTTTTCATAATTTCATTTTAGATTTATTAAAATTCTCTTCAGTGATTAAAAAATAAAAATAAATAAAGGTTTATTAATCTAGGTATATACGATACTTATTTTCATTCTGATCCACACATGAAAACCATATCGTGACACACATAGAAAAGATTTGCTTTACACGATATTTATTTTCATCCCTACGATTTCATACAGATTTTTCTAATATAGTTTCCATTAAAGGAGAAATAATATTTTGGAAAGGCACTTAATCGTCAAAAAATGGCAACACCTTTAACATGACAATAGATCATATGTCACAAAATGTCAAAAATAAATCATTCCCGAAATTCACAATACTAAACAGGAACACGCATTCACAATGGGTAATAAAAATAGTCTAGTCTACTTATGAACTTTTGAACAATATTTTAAATACATAATACATAAAATAATAGTAACGTTAAACAATGCAGCTGTCAAATATTGCGCGCCAAATAGATGAAAACAAGTACTATTTTCCACACCTACCGAAGTCATATAGAAAGACGACCCATACGAATCTGTAGGAAAAAAAGTATCGTGTAAAACGTCCATAAGAAATTGCTTAAAAGGGTATTTTTTCTACAGTACAAGTGGGTTGAAGGCGGTTTTCCGGCCATTTAAATTGAGCGTAATATTATGTGAAAGTAATAAAAAATGATGAAATCATCGTTTTAACGTATTTTATTTTCAGCAGAATTCATTCGTTTGAACTGTGAACACCCCAAATAAACAAAAAAATTCATGTTACATTTCAAACCATCAAGAAAGTTTTGATGACCCACTGCTATAGGAATTTATTAAAAAAATCGTTAAAATAACATTCTATGTAAACTCTTTTTTAATGTGAAAAAAAGATTTAAATTATGATGATTAAAATCATACACGACATTAGCATATACGTCACGGAGTTTGGAATAACGTGAAGGTTGCAAATAGTGCCTATGAGAATTGTCACTAGTTGACCGTTGATATTAGATATGAAGAGTGCGCTCGAAAATGTCATAAAAAAATTACGATTTGTCGCTGAAATACATAAACATATAATGTAAATCAAATTTAATATTGTTATTATTAAGTTCTGCGAGTATTTTTAGTTTTTTATTATTGTGACAGCTGTTTCGGCGTTTGAGGCCATTTTCAAACTGTCACAGTTAATAAAATAAAAATACTTAATAATAACATAAATAAATTTGATTTACATTGAATTAAAAAAAAAATAATAATAGATGGAGTCCTACGAATTAAACACAAAAGAATTAATAAATAAACATAGTTTCTATGTTGAAGGTGTAATATATTGTGTGGTACACGTAGAAATTACACTTTTCCCAAAATAAGTCGAGCTAAAGCAACAATATTGGGGGCTATTGGTTTTTAACGGGAGCAGTGGTGTTCCGTGATTTTTAGATTTTTCTTACAATTTTCATGACTATTAAAATCATGAAGTCTTTAGGTTGATTATTTCTTCGTTTTTATAAAAAAATCGGTCAATTTTTTTATCTGAGTACCGCACAAGAGTCCCAACTGATCAGAACCAACTTGAGCCAGTGTGACTATAGCATCACCAACTGGAGTATGTTGTGAAGTTGGAGGTAGTAAGGGTGGGGGGAGATAGAGAATTGGAAGGTGGGGAAGTATCCGGCGATTCAGATCTAGTAATCAAATACGGCTAAAGCCATTTCAAGCAATGTGTAGATTCTGAATGGTGGTTTTTCACCAGGGTGATAATTAACGTATCCAGCATTCTGAAACGTGCCCCTAATAAATCATATTATTATATTTTTGATTAATAAATTGTGAAATAATAAAATTTCTTGCGCACACCGGAATTTGAACCTGCGACCTTCGTAGCCAAGAATCGTAACCACTCAACCACGAAGGCCGTCAAAGAGAATGTAACCTTTTACAATATTTATTTCTGCGCGATAGGTTTTCGGTTATAGAATACAGTTACATTTTCATTTCTGTGTTAAATTGTAACTTTGTACAACGATTGATGGATGTTTCAATTTCATCATGGAAACATAACTAAGAACATTGACTTGTAATTTATGCACGTAAAAATTACCCAGATAAAAATGTTAAATTGGAAGTTTTGGCGGTGAAACCAACAAATTTTTAATATTTTTATATGAATACCGCACAAGAGTCCCAACTGCTCCAAACCGTCTGGACCCAGTGAGACCAAGGCATTCCCAATTGGGGAATGTTGTGAGGCTGAAGGTATTGCGGTGGGGAAGGAGAAGGGGAAGAGGGAGGTGGGAAAATACCTGGTTATTCACATCTGGTCACCAAACACGGCTAAAAGCCATTTCAAGCAACGTTTCAATTCTGAATGGTAGTCTTTCACCAGGGCTATACTGAGAGTATCTTCCACTCTCATGCTTTATAATACACATTTCGTATTTTACATCTATAGTTGTTTGAAGTAAAGCTGTACCAAAATGCTTACCAAAAATACACAAATTAGAAAAACAATAAAAGTCAATGCACGCCTCTGTCGGGCAGTAAGAATAATGTGTTGAATGGTGTTAAAAAAGATTAAGGTAAGAGTTAGACCGTCCATTATTTATTTTCGTCCGCGGTTTAAGGGTATAGCGGTTAGTGCTTAGAACTCTCTTACATGATTAATCACATTCCTTCCGTATTTTGGCTCTGCCGAACAGTGGGGCAAGTACAATAAAATCAAATTAATGAAGGGAGATCGAGGATAAAACTTATCCATTAGTCATTTTTTACAATTCTTATTAGTAGTTTCATTAGGCACAATGTCAATAGTAAACTTCACTCGTAAAACATAATGAAATGTCACAAAGCAACGTGATTTATTGTCGTTATACTGGTAGAATGTTACTTCGGCATTTAGTATTATAATACAGGAAGTTCACTGTTGTTAACTTACCAAGCTAACTGAGTTGCGGCAGCCCAATATAAGATTTAACGGTCAGCATCCAAAAATATGCACTTTGCAGGTTGCTAACTCACGAAATACCACGAATGATTAATCTGTTAATTCTATAGGGTAATAAGTAAAATGTATAAGGTTTCAAAAGACAATAATCCTCAAACTGTAATATTTTAATTTCTGTATGAAATACGTAATGGACTTTTAGGTAAAGCACTCAAAATTTGGTTTCACTGTTTTTAAAATTGCACATATTTTCATATATTTTTTAATGTATTTTATAGAATTTAACGATTACAGTTTTAGAATTTTTGTCTTTTGAGACCTTTTTTTGTATAGAATTTATAGGTAAATCATTTGTGGCATTGCTTGAGTCAGCAACATGCAAAGTGATGTTTAGGGTTATTTTTTAGTGCTCACCCTTAAGAGGAACGGCATTTCATAGAAAACTTAATTTTGGATTTTAGGACAAAATGATCTTTTTTTTTCATCAAAAAGTATAGTAAATATCTAGTACGGATTATAAGTTAAACCATTAAATGAATTGATTTTTCGCGATTTTGGAAGCACCTTTAACAATTATTTGGGGTCTAACGGCGAATAAAAAAAATTCTTTGAAAAGCAAATGATTTTCTAAGTTGCCTCTAAAATTATGAAATTTTTTTTTTTTTCATGGCGTATAATTCATAATTTAAAACAAAAATAAATAAAATACTTTTCATCCGTACTAGATATTTACTAAACCTTTAATTTAAAACAAATATATCATTCAGATTGGATGGGTACTTTGGCCTCAAATCCAAAATTAAGTTATGTATGAAAGAGGCAGCGCAGCCGTTCCGCTTAGGTTTGCATATATATAGTAGTACAACGGATATAGATGCAAAAAAGCATAGTTAAAGAGCATATTAGAACGAAATAATTGTGACAATTACGAGAAATCGAAGGGTCGCTTTTGCATGAAAACTAATAACCGTATTAGTATATTATAATAAAACAAATTTAAAACTTTTTTCCACTTTAATTTTTATTTGACCGTAACCGGGTTTCAGCTCGTTAGAGCCATCTTCAGACTGGTCCAATTATTCTAAATCTATGGTTTTTATACACAACATATGGGGGAGGGGAAGAGGGGTGGACTACAAGGGTGGACTACAAACCACCATTTGGAATTCCACCATGTATTAACAGTTTCAAAAATAGAAATAATAACCGTATTATTTGTTTACTAGTTAAATACCTTATTTTTCTAAAAAAAAACACTCCAAAATGTAGGTATTTATTTATGGTTTTTATTTATTTATCAAGTTATACACATTGCATAATGCCTACTATACAGGGGCGTCCAGTCTATAAATACTGAAAAGCTGCGCCTACCCTAAGAAAATGTAACATTTATTTTATTCTTTTTTTTCCATAAATTTTTTAATATATTTTATGTCAATCGTTTCATATTGATAAATTTTTACAAAGAGTATTTTCAAACTGACAGAGCAACTGCTACTATAAATGAATATTTTGTAAGAGATGATTTTTTACGATAGACAAAAATTCCGAGTTGTCGAATAAGCTGACAATATTTGAAAATATCATACTAAGCGTAAGCTGAAAATATTGCTAGTGTCGTGATGGAAGACTTAGCCATCCTAGGAATTGAACTAACCGGTCTGGGTGTGAATCGGACATGAAGCCAACTCAACCACCGACTGATCTATTAATTAAAACAATTGAACGTATACTTTCGCACTCATCCGTCTTCTTTTAATTTTTCACATTTCCAGGCATCATCATTTATTTTCAAACTTGTGGGTACATTGTCGTGTTTTTTTTTTTTTTTAATAATATTCCGTCATCTTTGTTAAATATTTCCTTAAGGGGAACGGCTGCGGTGCCTGTTTCATACAAAATTGAATTTTGGATTGGAGGCCAAAATACCCATCCAAATTGAATGATATATTTTTTTTAAATTAAAGGTTTAGTAAATACTCATATCTAGTACGGGTGAGAAGTATTTTATTTATTTTTGTTTTAATTTTTTGAGTATGTGCCATGAAAAAAATCAATTTTCATAATTTGAGAGGCAGCTTAGAATTTTTTTTACTGGTTTATGGTACTTTTTAAAAAATATATCACATTTGCTATGTAAGTATGATTACATAAATAAAAATATAAAAATGAAACATTTAAAAAAAAGGTTTTTTCGGGTCGATATTTTAAATTCTGTACGGCAAATTTGTGTTCCACCGTAAATTGGTCGTTTTTAATTTAATTTAAAGTCATCCATAATACTTATTGTAATACTTTAAAAATAAAATTAATTATATTTTCAAAGCAGATGAATTAAAAAAAATATATTAAATCACCGTTAGCACCTAAATAATATTTAAAGATGCCACTAAAATCGCGAAAAATCTATTCCTTTAATGGCCGATATTTCATGAGGTAAAACAAAAATAAATAAAATACTTCTCATCCGTACTAGATATTTACTAAACCTTTAATTAAAAAAAAAACAGATCATTCAATTTGGATGGGTATTTTGGCCTCCAATCCA